>BGPR01001155.1:0-14890 GCA_013235015.1 Araneus ventricosus | reverse complement strand
ATTACTTACCATATACAAACTCATATGCTACATGATAATCAAGATCTAACTAAATTTCATAACAATTTTATTATGATAAATTTGATTTATTCTGCCGATTCATATGTATGCTTCTGTTCTGAAAAAACATAGCTTATTATTTTATACAAAGAAATTAAACTAGAAAAATATCATATTTCTAGTGTATCGTATGACAATTTCTAGAAATAAGAACGGAAATCGAATGATTCAAAATGTCATGACAGGCCTTAAGGAATTGTTTCATGGAACAGGATTTCCTGATTTAAAGTTAAATCAGTCAATTCCTTTTCAATGCATACATATGTCTAACTCTATTTTATGCGCTTCAACAATTTTTTTTGTTCTCTCTTCGAACTTAAATCGGTTTCAGTAGTGTTCTTCAGACAGTATAAAGCCTCCCACAATCCAGAGTTATAATTTTATTTATTAGGAAACTACTTACAAGAAGGGAAGACCATGTTTCAAAATGTAGTTTTGATTTTTGACAGAAACTTAATAAACAGGTACTGATTCAAAGATCCTCAATCTTTAGAATTTTTGGGATTACGTGTTAGGATGATGAAATGTGATTAGTTTTAAAAAAATAATAGAGGGTAGTTTCATTGATATTTCATATTATTTTTGAAGGATGTGGAAATATTTGTTAATAAGTAAGCAAGGAAAATATGGGAACTAAAAATACATGTTAACAACAAAATATAATGAAACCATATCCATTAAAATAATTAACTTGTTTCCAACGCAAAGAGCTGTACATAAATTAATTCATATGAGCATTGGATACCAACTAATTAGGGCTTGAGCCAATTTTCTTTATCAAGTTATCAGGATTTTAAATCTACTATAAGTTGCTCAAAACAAGTGTATGACTCTGGTATAACCCATGAAAAGAGTATTAATATTATTTTCTTCAGAAAGTAGATTTAAAATTTATTTATTTATTTAGAAAATGCACACTACAGAATAAGCTCTAATTACAGAGTGCATGATACAGAAACAAACACTAAAATAGCCGTAAAATATAGATTAATAAAAACAACAGATGTACACAGAAATCACGAAAAACACAACACGATTATAAAAATCACACAAAATAAAAACACTTCAAGAACACAAAAGACGCAAACATTCAGTCTTAAAAACACCATGAGACATATTAAACACATCAAGATCATCAGAGTACCTGTTAAAAATCTTGTAAAATTTATAAATAGAAAAATTACGTATATAATTAAACCTGGTAAAAATGTAAAAAACGTAGCTAAAATCATTTAATTTTCAATTGGATTAATCGATGGATTTTAAAAATGGAAGAACAATAATAAAAGTCATTGTCCGTATATGACGGAGGAATTACAATCTGTTTGATACATTAAAATGTGTAGAATTATCTTTATAAGTCTAAAATTGTTGATAATTTTTTTATTAAAATATTAATTTATTATCTGAATGCACATACACAATTTTGTAGAAAACATTTTCTAAGTTTTGAAATTTAATCCTATAGCGATATATTATGTTTACTTTTTAACGTTTTAAAAATTTTTGAAGTTCATTTCATTATTCATCCATATATTAGCTGCAATCTCTACCAATAATAGAGGAGAATTTGTGTGTGTCTGTGTGTTGGTCTCTATACAGGGCAGACCGTTGAACCTAGATCTACGAAATTTCAAAGAAACATACTTCGGAGGGTGAAATTATGCACCTCGGAGCCCTTATTTTTAAAATTTTAATTAAAATTTTGATTCATTAAAAATTAAGAGAAATTTCGGCGTTTAGCCTTAATAACTTATTTCAGTCTAAATATTGTTTCTACACCATCTCAAAGTGCAGACAATTACCATCTCAATGACACCAATTAAGTTGCAGTGCAATTTTTTCACTAATTTTAATAATATTTTAAATACATTTTTGGCATAATTTAAATGAATTTTCTTACTGTTGCAACGCAATTCAAACCGTTTTGATTGTCTAAATAAATGTTTAATTGCGTATTTCTGTTTCATTGTTGAAAGTTGAAGTAATGTCCTAAGACATTTTGTTATCATATTTTATTTCATCAAATTTTTTTGGGATCTCCTAAGCAAACTTTGAGATACTACCTATATTGAGAAATATATGCAATCAGCTGAATGATAAGATAGTGGTTGCTATATTTTCATTCTTTTTTCAGCATGCTTTAATCCAGCTGGCATGCCGCTGGCCGTAAAATGTACTGCGCTCTTTTAATGTTGAAATCGAAAGAATACTTTGCCTACGGATCTCCGAAGGCAGCTAGTATTTTAATAAAATAGCCATTTATCAACAGAAGCTTATCATGTCAGTAGAAATACCGATATTATAAAAAAATTAGTGTATCTATTTTTTCACATAATGATTTTTGTCATATATTTAAAGAACCATGACGTAAAGATCTAAATTGTCATATAGTTCTCCATCATCTATAAGATCCTCGTACTTCTTTATAATAAAACGTTTGAATGCAATTTTTATAGCATATACACTTCGATTTTTCATATTAAAGCATTAATTCTTTGAATCATAAAATATAACATTTTCCTTATCCATTCAGATCTAATCCAATCCTAGACAATCCAGATTTTCGACGCTCTGGATTCTTAAGGCGTGCATTTCCGACTTTTTCCTTCAACCTCGTTCAGTTTCAGATTCCTCCTTTCTTTTCCAAGGAATCCCATCCCGAAATTTCTCTTATCGCGATCCTTTCCAAATCCACGTACATGTGGTTTCAAACCTAGACAATCGATAATACCTCGCATTTCTTTTCCCTTGGCTGTCTGAGCCGAAAAGCTCGCTAGGATTCTCGGTCAATTATGATGGGATCTGGAGTTAAAGGGTTGAATCTCATCCTGCCTCACGAAACATTTTCCCAAAAGCTCTCACTTTTTCTATACTTAATTACCAGGAACTTTCTTCTATTAAAAGAGCTTCTATTCAATATTCCCCATTTTCGTAATCACGTCTCACGAGTTTCTCTAATTGAAAGATTCTTTTAAGTTCGGCTCCAAAGAGAAGCCGCGCCCAATTTCAATGAAGAAACTTTTTCCAGAAGAAAGCAGAAGTCTTGCGCTTGCAGTTCGGAGTTTCTGCTACGCAAAGTCAAAGACATCTAAGAGTAGTTACAACAAACTAATTTCCTTTAAAAGCTGGGCGTTCTGCAATTGAAAATGCATTTTCGTAAGAATGCGAGGAAAGTTAACACTTGATTGAAATAAATCTATCTGATTTTTATCAGATAGTAAATGATTTTGGCTACAGTATTTTTATTAATTTTCTTTATTTATTACATTTTTATCTATCATGTTTCTTCACGAGAATAAAATCAAACAATTTAGTGAATAAAATGATATGGTTGAAATTTTAATGCTTTGCTCTATTAGTAACAATTTTATTGGATAATGAACTGTGTGCAATAAATAAATTATTTACTTAAAGTATAAAAATAAGAGAATTCAAACAGATGAGCTCCATGTTAAGCGATTTTGGTTTTATTTGAACAACGCGAAGACCACTGGAAACTATTAATTAAACTTATTTTCAATCTTATCGTAAAGAAAACTGTGGTGTTGCTGGTTTTTTTTAAAATGAAGACACCAGATTTTAGAAAAATAATTCTATTTGGATGTAGGGACATACAAGAAAGACAACACACATAAAAGATATATTGCTGTACGTTGCACTTAGAAGCCAGAGCTATTTCAAAAATAGCTACCACAACTAGGCCTAAACATCTCACCTCGCTTCTCGAGGTCGCCACCCAAAACTGACTCGTTTAAAAAAAGCAACCCTACACTAGCAAGGAGTTTCGCCAAGCGTCCGATCAACCATCGCAAACTGAAGCCAAACATTACACGAACTATTGCACATATTGTAGCAGCTGATCTTTGCTTGTGGCTGAAAGTGTAAATTATAAAAAAAATGATATTTCATTTACACTTTATAAAATCACCATTCCCCAGATGAAACTATTTTAGTTGGATTATCAACCCATTTCGAAGCAATACGAGGGCTATTTTGGGATGATCTCATCGCTTTGGGCCATGGTTAGAAATCTAGGACAACACCTGGATCGGCATCCCTTCTTAAAACGTCCATACCAATCTAGCAGATTATTAGCGTAATAATTAACTTTGGAATGGAACTTGAATAGCTACGTTTGTAATTCAAAGGGAAATTGGGGAGCAAGGTGAGGTTTCGTCCTTGTCATCTGACCTAGGTTCAAAATTATGAGGTCCATCCCAAAATAGCCCTCGTGTTGCTCCGAAACGGGATGTTAATATAACTGAACTTAACTAATCAAGGGAAAATTGAAGAACATCCAACTGGAATACTGAATGTCCTGACATATGAGTATCGGCTCATTTTTATGGAGCAGAATATGGTAGAAGAAAGAAAGGGATTTTTTACATGAAAAAACTAATAAATACTTTATATGTATTGTAACAAAGAAAAATGCAACAGGTTGATCCAAGTAACAGTATGCGAATTCACTTTGTATGTGGGAATGATGACTTAACCCTTTAACTACAACGGGGCATATACGTCCCACTCACATTTTAAAATTAGTAGTGGGAGAAAAATTGCTTTGAAAGTCATTGTAATATGTCTCAGTAGCAGAAGAAGAGCAATCGTTCACATTTCATCTTTATTCGCTTAGACGGCATAGCCTATTTTCCCTTTAAAATCCATTGCTCACTGAAGACTTCTTCTTCAGTACATGTTCCTGTGATAGCTTTAACTCTCTGATCCCGGCTGGAGTGAGAATTCCAGTACCTCAAAAACTTAAGTAAATTTTCGTTCACGAAAACAGAATGATATCCTTCCTTTCTTTACAGAAATTTCATGAGGACGACATCCAAGTTTGGGCGATCAATTGTCAACGAAGAAATGAACCACTTTTATCCCATAAAATTCACTCAGGCGCCCGAAACCGCCTGAGTCCGGCTTCTGTCGAATGGGGCGGTTTGAGACGGGATAGGGCTCATGGGGTTAATCTATTGGTAAGCAACGCACGTGTTTGGCAATAATAGTGATTAAATATTCTAAATACATGAAAAAAGGTTTCGCAATAACTAGTAACTGTGATGTTTTATGCATGAAAATGTAATGTGTTTTGGTTATGGAACTATTATGTCCCAGCCTTGGTTTAAAATCCAGAAGAAAAATATTCCAAATAAATCTGAAATAGGCTTATTTGGAGCCTATTATCTTCATTACCATAGAAGATTGCATAGAAGATTACATAAAAACATTTAAAGAAAATTGCATAAAAATATTTTTTTTGTTTTTAAATTCGTAGTCAAAGGGTTGTTGTAGCAACTTGCACACTGCTGGCAATTTAGCTAAACACAAACTAATTTATTCTCCTTGGGATAATTATAACTCGATAATTTTTTTAGGAATGAAACAGTAAAGTTCTCAATTAAATTATATTTGATCAGACCGGAGGGAATATTTGAAATCTGGTTTCATACAGTGATGGTACATATGTACACCGATTTCGTCCCTTCACATTGTTAATTTATACACCCAGCGTTTTCGAAGCTTTGATAACTCTACTTTATTAATCGCATGGAGAAAATTGCATTAGCGCTGAAATAATCTCTTCATGTTGATATAGGTAAGGTTTTTGTTTACTACTGAATGAGCAATCTAAAATCTCAAAATGTCCTATATAAACATAGGAGCTCTCAAGGAAAAAAATTGTACCAGTACAAAAGCTATTGGTTATTGATTAATCAAATATCTCATTACTCATTAACCCTCTCATAACGAGCAAGGCGGTTAAGGGCGGTCTAAAAATTTTCCCTTATCGCCGACGAAGGCCGGTCTGAGGCGGTTGGCTTCTTTTGAGGGGAGGTGAGGTTCTGATGGCTTAAGAGATAATGCGCGGTAGATTGTCCAATTATCCTTGCCAACCACAACCCATTTCCTTGCGCCTTAAGGGAAGGATACAGAAGGGGATGGTGTGGTGATGTAAATGACCACCCAGGTAGGGAGAGTCCAATTCAGGTCTTAGCCTTCCAAAATAGCCCTGTTTTAAAGGAGCTAGAAGAAAAGAGTCGCCTCGGGATTAAAGAGTTAAACAATTTTCCCAAAACTTTATGATCACATCTTTCATTTCAATATTTTTCTTGGAATCTTAAATATGACAAGAGTAACTTTTGAAAACAATCATAGCCATATCCAAACTTTCCAATTATGATTAAGAATTACGAAAAGCAAATTTAAAGATGAGAACTGATTCACAGAAGCTTAACTTTACTTCAAGTATACCTTTCAATATATATATATATTTAACTAATTTCTTTTCGTTATCGATAGGAGAGTGGTGGATATACGGCCATCTCTGTTTAGGTTACAAGCGAAAGTGTACAGAAAATTCCTGCTTTTTCTCAGGTAGGGATTTAACAGATAGACATGTGATCAAAGTGAAGGGAATAATAGCTATTTTTAATATCTTACATAAGTGTTTTAGGGAAAGTGCATGGCGACAATAAGTCGCTGATTTCGAGTTGTGTGCGAGTGGAAGCAATTAGAATATTCTTTTAGCAATAAATATGTCAAAACGAGAGATTTAATATACCTCCAGCGCGGGAAATAGAACGAAACTGGAGTTTAAGAAAAGTGATTTTGGAATAGATTAAGATATATATAGATGGATAGATATAGATAGATAGATAGGTATGCAGGTGGGCGAGAGAATAATGTGAACACTTGTGGATTTGAACATTTTTTCGAATAACTCCCTTAAGACTAGATGGATTTTCTTTGAACTTCGACCATGTAAAGCAGAGGATGGAATTCATATTTTACAGTGAAGATTCGGTCATAGGGGCATGTTGGGGACCGAGTGGAAATTGATGCAGAACCGAATGATTTAGAACTCACCCTGTTTCTCAGAAAGCTGATCATGATTTTAAAATTTCGTCAATGGCTTTGTTTGATGTGCTTAATGTTTACGTAGAAAAACCTCATGGATATTCTGAAAGATAGGAAAATTTTCTTAGAAACTCCCAAATTTTCCAGCATGTTATTTTCTTATAACATGCAGAGTTTTGAACCAAATTGTACGAAACTTGCAGAACAGTTGGAAATAATTTAGGGAAGTATTCTATTAAAATTTGGAGAAAACACTTCGAATAGTAAAGGAAGTATGGGAATTTGTAGTAAGCAATTTTCTTTACAACGCATTTGCGAAAAGTAGTATAATTTTTCTTCCATGACTTCAAAGCCATGTATATAGGGAAATTTATATAAAAATTCCACTCCAATGCTGTTAAGATTCAAAGGGATAACGTCATTGCAATGAGGTGAATTTCAGTTGCACTCTAAGAGAATCTAAATGATGATGGTTTTCCCACAAATTGATAATGTTTAAACTTGAATCTTCGAACAATAAAATTGAATTTCATGAAAGCTTAATATTCTTAAAACCCATGCATAAAATAAATTAAATTTATTATAAAAATTGCAGTTTGTCTATATATATTCGAGGATTCAAATTTAAAATGATCAATTTATGGAAAAACAATAATCATTTAGCTTCTATTAGAATACAACTGAAATTAACCTCGATGTAACACTAATGAATTTCTGAATCTTAACGGTATTCAACTCGAAATTTTA
Source organism: Araneus ventricosus (assembly GCA_013235015.1). Classification (NCBI taxonomy): domain Eukaryota; kingdom Metazoa; phylum Arthropoda; class Arachnida; order Araneae; family Araneidae; genus Araneus; species Araneus ventricosus. The sequence goes on along the minus strand of BGPR01001155.1, from coordinate 7,219 downwards.
TTTAAGTTACCCCATATATTTGGCTTTGAAATTGAGAGAGAAAAATTATGCTATGCTTCGCACATGTCCAATAAAAGATTATTTATTACAATTACTCATATTTCTTCTAATATTCAAAGTATTGAAGCTCAAATTTTAATACAATGCTTCTTGTCAAGTATTCTATAAATTTCGTACATTCTAGTTGAAAACGCTGCATGTTACAAGAAAAATAGTTGTGCAGAAATTTTGGATTTTAAATAAAAAAAAAACTTTTATATCTTCCTGAATATTCTTCCTATCTATAAATATGAAAGGAAGTGTTGGCTGTAAGTGCGATAGATTCGCACTTACAGCCATAAAAGTTGGCACTCAGGTAGTCATAATTGTGACTCAATGCACCACGTTGTTCGAATTTTAAAATTTAATCTAGAAAATATTTTATTTAACCCTTCAACCGACTGGAACGTAGAAAGTCGCTCTCCGATGACTATTCTAAAACCGGCTCCGACGTAGAAATTGTTCACTGTTTATTACCCGAAAACCAGCTCCGAACGTAGAAAATCGCTAGTTCTTTTCCCCGCACGCAAAAAAAACGAAGCAGATCAGCTGCTTTTCAAGGTCGTTTTGTGGTTTTCACTGGCAATTAGAATTTGGGTGGTCACTTTGGGGGTAATAAACTTTTGAGGTAGAGGAATAACTTTAGGGTCGCTTGGTGATGGTGGAAAAAACATTATGATTTAAATATTTAGATGTTTCACTGCAATTATTGAACTGAAAGTGTGATGGAATGTTGCAACCATACACAAGGGCAAGTGTAAATGGGCCCGTATAAAATTCTTCAAGTTCCTTCTCTCTTCTATTGTTGTTCCCCTCTATTGTTGGCCTTACCCCTGTTATTATCCGACCTTCAAAGTCGTCGGGGAAGTGGGTAAGATTAACCCCTGTTGTTATCCGGAACAATAGGTCCAGTGGGACGGAAAATTAACTATACCGGTTTTCGAACATTCCGTGAGTTATTCTTCGGCCAATTTGCATTCACCATTCAGCTACAGAGGGGCCATTTTCAAAGCATTCACCTGAAATATTTTTGCCGTTCAAAGGGTTAATGTTTCGTATTGTTTTCGGTGGTTTTCGGCAGGGTTTTGGCCATAGTATGTTTTATAATAACGTAGAGAAACAATCGATGCACCATCGAAATGAACAAACAATTTTTGTTCTAATTAAATTTTTTGTAATGTCTAACAAAATTTATGGAATTTTTGAGAAATTTTTAAAAAATAGTCAGTTTTCGTGAAAAATCTTTGAAGAATGACTTTTATTGCGTCAGCCTAACTGAATTATTTTTATTCAATTTTAGCAGTTTAGTTAAAATTTTTTTCCTTTGCTTATTTTTTCTTTGTGCGCGTCTGTGTGTTAAATTCTGATCAATTTCGCCTTCCACTTCAAGCTCATCAAAGACCACTATTTAATCTCGATGGATCGCGTTTTCATTTATTCTTTTGATTTGCTTGTTTTATACTTATTGATAGTCCATGAATAGAGGCTGATAACTTTAGTTATAGAACACATGCTTTTAATATTGAGCTCAAGTCCCTGTGTGTGAATTCAACAAAAAAAGGCTGAATGAAACTGAAAAGAAAATGAAATATGACCTCAAAGAGCTATTTACATAATATGGCTTCAGAGTATAAATCGTCACTCTATCGATACGGGACCGTCCCATACATCCCTTCAAGCAAAAGACGATAGCCGTCCGAAAGTCACGCTGAAATTTCCACCACCTTTCATTAAGTGTGATTGATTTCACACTCGCGGCTCGTGCTTTCTTCGTTAGAGTGGCTCGACCAGATGTGTTAGGGGGAGAGGGGAGTTTTCTTAGAATTCGGACAATGCTATGTGTCACTGTGGCTTTTGAGGGGGGAAAGTGAATTTCCATTATCTTTGATAGAGGAGCTCGAACTTTCCCGTATTTTGAGGTCCTTTATTTCAATGGCATTAGGAATGAAAAGGTTAAGCTAAAAATTTAATCTCTATTTTTATACCATAGAAATTATGTTTGTTGATATTGTCTTTATCTTTCGAGGCGTATTGGTCCATTTGAAGTCATTTAAAATTTCGTTCGGTTTTCAATCCTTAATATTTTACCTGGTTTACAGGAATCATTCTTATAAATCATAAAATTATTTTTTTTTTCAAAGATAATGGTTTATTTGGTACTGCAACTTCAATTTGAAATTATTTGGTTGGATGTCTTTAATCCAAAATATTTAATGTCACTTATAAATTATTTCAAATAAGATCCGAAGATTTTATTGATTCAGCCTTACTGAATTATTACTCCATTTTAGCGGGCGAAACAGTTGTTCCGAGAGTCATGAAAATTGTTTTTACTCAGTTTTAAACTCTAATAGCATCGTTTGCAGCAAACTTTATGATTTGACTGTCGTTTGTTTAAAAACTTATCTTCAGTTAATGTCTTTGTCGCTAAGAAAAATAAACTGGAAAAATCAATAATATATTCGTTTCTTATTTGGATTTCGTTTCCGAAACTTTATTTTATAGCATTGTGGACCTTAATCTTCTTGAAGTCATGATGCCACGGATGAAGGTACTGTTATTTTTTAGCTAAATGCATGTAAATATTTCGCACATCTAACGAAACCAATAATTAAAGTTGCAAATCACGATCAGTTTCCTGTGAAACGGGGTTAGACCTATAAATTTCTTCTTTATCAATTCTAGCCGGTTCCCTAAAGGCCCCGTCACCAATTCTTCTCTGTTAAATGTGAGTTCAAGCCTATTTTCACGTGGTAGAAGTTGAAGTAAAATCCATTCAGCCTTTCGTCAGATATTCGAAAAAATTTGCAAATTCAAAGGTGCTCGCTTTTTTCTGTCAACCACCTGCATATATTTCCAGTTTTACAGCGAAACTTTGAAAAACTAATGCCTTAAATTAATCGCATTACTTAATATGAATTATTTCCATTTAGAATTCAAAGTTATTCACTTTCGTTTTTCTTTTCCATTTCAGTATTTACTGACGTTTCATCTAATGTGTGATTTTGATTCTCGTCTGTACAATTTACTTCTTAAATAAAATTGTATTGTATACAAAGGACACATGAACAAAGCCCAAAAATTTATTTCGTTGCTTAAAGGCTAATTAAGAACAAATTATGATCACATGTGTTAATAAAATTCTATAATTAGAAACATTAATTTTTCTAGCGACTTGTAAGGATACAAGAATCAGACATGGTAATTTCGTATAAGGATAACGCTTTTTCCAATTAATTAAGCACTTTAAGTAAACTCTTTTTATAAGTTACTAGCAGTACGCGCACGGGTTCTTTTAACTAAAGATAACAGCATATATGCTCGACTATCAAAAGTATAAAACAAATAAATCAAATGATTTTTGAATCAGTAAAATGAAGTAATTAAGATTAGCGGACGCAATAAAATGATCGAGATTATGACGTGACTTTCGCTTGGTATCGCCAGCCAATCGGATAGTAGAAATGCATTCTGGGAAATAACCTTGGGTCGGTCGAAAGCTTCTTCGATTCGGATATGAGAGAAAAACTGTTTTGAACTTATCAATAAAATTATTCATAGAAAATCGGAGAAAAAAGATAATTTAACCATTCTTATTTAAAAACAGGGATAAATTTTCCGGTTTATACCTAAAAAAATTGAAAATGATAGCTTTATCAGAACTTTGGATGCAAGAAAATAAGAATTGAAAGTTAAAAATATAAATGAAAAGTGACTATTATTTAAAAAATTCTCAATTCAAAACAAACACCATTACAACGAACATTGTTTGTTTTATTCGATGGTGCATTGATTGTTTTTCAACAATCATTAGAAAAAAATCACAAGTAAATGTGCAAAAAAGGACCAAAACAACACAAAACATTAAATAAAAAACTTTCTAGATTAAATTTTAAAATTCTGCTTCGAATTGCATTGAGTCACCATTACGACTACCTGTGCGCCAAATTTGAAGGCTGTAGTGCGATAGATTCTTCTGGACATCGCACACACACACACACACACATACGCACGCAAACATTGCCTAGTATATAAACACCTTAAAAAGCAAACGAAACAATTCCTACTTCACCACCATTCCTTCAACTCAGTTTTTAAAGTATACCAAAAAATCTTACCGAATTAACTATACCATATGTTTTTTCTTTTCAAATTGGTTAAGCTATAAGCTATACTTCACACAACAAAAAATACAAACATATAATAACGAAATAATTTCTTTTTATATGAAACTGCATAAAATTCTCAGAGAGTGGTTAACGGCTTAATTATAAACACTTAAAAGATATAACCATGCACAAGGAAGCAATCGAGTAGAGAGGATTGAAAACTTTTTGAAATGAAACTAATTACATCTCACCATGTCAGATTAAAACACAAATGAGTCTCTTGAAGGAACACGGGCACTCAAGATTTGTTTGCTTTCCCTCGGCGCCGAATTCGTCTCAAATTTCACCTTAAATAAAAGATTCGATCCACTAATAAATATTTCACTTACTCCCCATCCTAATTTAATCTCAGATATCTCAGCCAATCCCTTCCAAACCCTACGCCAAGACAGATCCAGCTCGGCGCGTCCCCCTTTTTAAATTAATGTTCTCAAACAACTGAATAGGATTAAATGAATTAAAACAAGACCCTATTAGTGCGTAATTCCAAACAAAGACTCTATTTCAATTTCGGACTATTTGAAGAAATAAAATCTCCGGAGCCAGGGGAGGGATAATACAAAGATCGTGCTACTTAATGTTTCGAAAACTTAGTTCTGGCGAAAGTGTTAATTCCGGGGGAAGCACTGCTGTTTTTGATTCCGGGGCCGTTCTTAATGACGAAAACTTTCTTCCAGAAAAGGCTGCAATTCTAATTAAGTGTTCTGCAAACAACGACAAGACCTCTCTCGCCATCAGTACACTGATATCCTATGGGTATTGGTATCACCATTGATCCGGAAAACCTTTCCTTGGCCATTCTTTTGCAAATGTCTCTGGCTCGTTGCTATTCAGTCGGCGCGCTCCAATCACACGAGCAAACAACTAATAAAGTTAGGAGATCTGGTGGGGGGAAGGGCATTCCTTCCAACCTTTTTGAAATGCGATTTGGACACCAGGTGTTCTGTGATCCTTAATGATTGCAATTAAATTTTCTGGAGCTGCGGAGCGTGAGTTTTAACCCGATGCTGCTTGGTGGTGAGGGTTGTATGAGGGCAGGGAGGTGAGAAGGGTACTTACATCAAAGTGCGAGCCGTCCTTTCTGGCGTTATTTCCCTCCCTCCCCCTTACCTCTAAGTTTAGAGCTCTCTGACTTGATTTATTCTGTAGTGTTGTTTATCGAATAACGCAGTTTGGTGTACTCGAAAGGTGAAAGCTAAAGATCAGATGGGTTGGAATAATTGCCGAAGACTCGATGGATTTTCTTTGCCGATATGTAGCGTATTTAGTTCTGTTCTCAGAGCTAGAAAATAAAATCTAGTGTATTGCTCAATGAAGGATGATGGAATGCTTACTCTTCCCGGAAATTTAATCCTCGAATCAGTACTTTTAGATAAGCTGATTATTTGCAAACAGACGGCAAAGAATTGAAGAATGCGCGCCCACGCTGTTTGGAACGAGGATACACTTTAAAATGATACATGAGAATTTTTCATGAATCATAATAATACTAATTCTCTAGATCGGCTTTACTCTTCTTACGGATAGAAACACAAACTTTAAAAGCAATTTAGCTTTTGTGAGACCAATGAAATTATTCCGAAATAAGGAATTTCGAGTAAGATTCGTAATGATACGAATTCGAGACAAATATTTCGCTTATAATTTGTTAGAATCTGTATAGTTTAGCAAAAACTCAAAGATTCCGCAAATACATTTCGCGCCTATTGGAAATTCTTTAATATTTAATTAGCATTAGCATAAGATATTTGGAAAATTTTGAAGAGAAATTTTCATGTCGGCTCCATTTTTCTCCGTTAAATTTAATTCATAACATATTTTACTTTTGAAAATTAAAAGCAAAATGAAACTGTGTACTTACTATAAAATTTAAACGAAGCTAAATAATTTGGGGTGTTGATAACAAAGATGCTTCCACAGAATGTCATTTATTGAAACCTTCCCATTGCTGTGAAAGACATATTTATTTGTCAGACTTAAAAGAATTTATATATGTGTGTACTTAGTAGAATAAAATGAGCAGAGATGATTATATTTCTAGCATGAAATTCAATTACACTTTTTTCTTTATTTCAAGCTCGTAGAGGAATTTAATTCCAAAGTTTCAAAAATTGATTTTATTTTCTCCTTTCAATTTCATTTTTATAAAAGAAGATGTGAAAGTTTATTTCATTGATAATAAAGTAAAGAAGAAAGTTCTCTATCGATGAAATATTGTTAACAACTGTTTCCAGCTTTTTCCGCGTACTAAAATATACACGAAGAACGGTTTTTTTGTATAGAAGTTAATGAACTAATATTCCTGACATAGGAAAACAACAGTTAAAATAGAACTGTCAAGTAGAGAATCAGTTATATTAACAAGTAAATGTACTTACCAAACGCGATTTAAATAAACAATTACACTCATGCTAGAATAAAAGCAATTTTTTAAAAACTATAATCACTACAGCACTTTGTTACATCTATACGTCTCAAACAAGCTTCTGGAAGTTTCTGAAAGCATAAGTTTTGTACACTGTTGCCACCTAAGCAGTGTATAATTTTACAGTAAATTAAAAAAGAATAATTAAACATTAAAAAAAACTAGAAAATACTAGTCTACCTGCATATAAACCCGAAACTTTAGTGAAGATAGAAGAAACTATATTTGTTTTTTCTTTATTATAGCGATATTATATGAAATATTTTCAGTCTTTTTACAAGTTTTCTATTTTGTATTGAATAAATAGTTTTTTCAATATAAAATCTTGAGCATTAACTTGATTATGTAACAGACGCAGATTAATAGATCTAAGCAACAGACACTTTTTTATTACTTATTCTTACATCACTTAATGCTTGATCGTTTTGATTAATCTTGTTAACCGGTTTGATATATAGTTCTATTTACGAGTTCGAATTTAAATTGACACAGAAACTCTTTTAGGAAAAAAATCTGACTGCTATTTATTTATTTGCTTGGAGGCTGAAGGAAGCCCAAAGGTTCAGAAGTTAAAAATAACAAAGTC
>BGPR01001154.1:252268-301049 GCA_013235015.1 Araneus ventricosus | reverse complement strand
ATTTAAGAGTTGTAATTTGTTTTTATTTCAAGAATGTACTCGTCTAGATAACTCACTGTAAGCAAGTAATATATTATATTTATTAAAACCTAAAATAATTTTGATTTATTTAATTATAAAGAAATTTATTTCCAGAGCAATTGCTCAGATTTATTTATTAGTATCTAAAAGAGAAAAAAAGTTCAAAAGTTAGAAACTATCATTAAGATAAACGCATAAAAAGCAAAATTATTTCCAGAGCAAATAAATCAAAATTTGCTAAAAATTATAGAATTTAAAATTGCAAAGCAGAACAAAAGAGGCGAAACCGGACAGAGAATATTAACTTGGCCATGATATTCTCTTTCTAGGTGCTTACTTACTTACTATTATAAATACTATTTTTAACTTACGATTTATAAATATGTTAGTATACTGCTAAAAGTAACGAAGTCAAAACCTGTCATTTTACTTCCATATACCTTTTGAAGGCACACAATTGTTATTAAACACAAAATGTAAATGCTACGAAGAAAGGAAAAATGTCGAATTTTAATGAATGTAACAATTAAACCCTGGGTATTCTAATCAACGGGAACTTTTAATTGCATTATTGTTTTAAAAATTTTATTTTCTGACTTAAACAGCACTCTGAATACAAAAAATCTGCCAATATTCAAATGATCTGTAAGATTTTTTTTTTGTAGTACGAATATTTAATTCATTCCATTTATAATTAAGACGGTTTAAAGTATTGGTAGGAAAAAGATTTAGCTTTGAAAAATACTTTATATTGTTACAAACACAATTTACTAAAAAAAGCAATGCATTTTATATTTTATCTGTAAGACTTTTTAAAGTACGAGTATTTAAGTCATTGCATTCATAATTAAGACTTTAAAATACTGTTTGGAAAAAGAAATACTACAAACGGAATTTTTATTTTTTAAAAAAATCAGCACATTTTGTTTACATACTTTCTGATATTGGTTTTATATTAATATACATTTAAAAAATTCCAACTCTGAAATTCATTAAAACTAAATAGAATTCATCAATATCAGCAAATGATATTTTATTAATTTATTCCTGTTATAAAACTTTCCAATATTCAGGCATTTGAGCAGTTAGCTAGCAAAAAGAGTAATGTAAATTAAGCATCTGCCCTAGAACACTTACTGGAGACATCAATCAAGAATGAAAGTGGGAGGGGAAACAACCATTGTTAAAAAGAGAAGATTGCTTCGAACCGTTCCCCTACCCTTTTGAAAAGGGGAAGGAAACAAGCATGCCTCAATTCGGCCCCTCGGCTGTTTGTCTGGCAGTTTGCATGACGGGCCAGTAAAGCCGTTGTGGCAGTCAGAGGGTTAATGGGATAGAATACAAATTTCAAAGATGGGGTTTATTAATGGGATCATAAAATGCTTGATAGTTCTTGAGATCTTAAGAGCGTTTTTGGAGCAAAAGCTTTTAAGGCTTGGTCATATGTAAGTATAATCTTTCGTTTTCTATTTTCGTTTTCTAATTCACTTCAAAAGAATGAAGGGTTCATAAAAATTAAGAGTATATGTTTCCCTGTGTTAAAATGTGCAACATTTAAATATTTTCACTCAAACACTTAAGGCTGAAAGGAAGAACTTACGCTGGAAATGAAAACTTACTGGTTTTAAAAGATGATTTAACGATTCGTGTGGAAAGATAGGAATTGCGTTATCTCCTTTCAAAAATGCTTTTACTTAAATTTACGACAGTTGTGATTTCGAGATGACTTATGTTTTCAAAAGATTTTGTAAAAGACTTAAGAGAAAATTAAAACAACACTTGCAACATTCTACAGAGTTAAATCTATAATGCTTAGCAAATTAATTACTAAGGAAATGTTTATAAAAACTATGAACATTATGTTTTATGATTGACTATTATTTAAAGATTATTTAAGTATATATTCTATGAATAATATATTTTTATGTAGTAAAGAGCAAAATATATATTAAAAGGAAAAGGACGAATTTTAGCTTCAGTTTATTTTATGATATCGCGTGAATTTTAGTGCATGGGTAATTAGATTCATGAAGTTTGAAATCCATATAGAGAATTTCAATCTGATAATTTTAATATGCCGTCTTAATACTAAATTAAGCATTGTGTGCTGACATCACGTCTACCGAATTGAAATTTTCTAATAAATTATAAATATATTACACAGTCTCGAAACAACAATCCAAAGAAACTTTTTATCCAATTTCAGATGTCACTGGTTTAACAATAGAACTTTTTAATCTTCATTAAACAGATTTCTCGAATTTATTTACATTCAAAAATCATACAATATTATACTTTTAATACTATAGCATATTAAATGAATTAGAAACATAAGTTTTGAAAGCTGAAATTTGATTTTGGAAAGAATTTGAAGACAATTTTCTTTCACAGTTTATATATATTATTATTCAAATCAAGATAAATGAAGGTGTTTTTTGTATAAATCCTTTAATAATATGATGAGTGAATCCATCTTGCCATTGATCTATAGGGCATAATTTCACAGAGTAAAAAAAACAAACGAAGGGAAAATGCATAACGGAATATAGTGTGAGCTAAGAGCGGCGACATCAGCATTCAGTGAAATAAAACAAATAAGAAACAATCATAACAGAATTGTAAAAGTCACATAATCAAAATAAACATTCATAATTATTGAAAAGTAAAAAAAAACAATCTGCGGAAAGAAGTTGCCGAGTATTCCTATAGGGAGAAAATAAACAAAAGGGGAAGATAATATAAAATAACATTAAACAAAACGCAACGAATGCGCAATAATGCTGCAATTTAAGATGATTTGTGGAAAATATCAATGCCATGAAAATCAATCAATGTTAAATTTAAATGGATAAACAGAGACTGTAGTTTATCGGTAAATGCGTATGGATGCTCATTAGGGGTAAATAAGTGAAACCTATATGAACCGCTAAAAATTAGAGAAATCATAATGCTTTCTGCGTTATATATATATATAAACGTTAACTGCGTTAAACTGCGTTATTATATATATAAATCAAATTTGAATGGAGAGACAAAAGGACGGATGCGTCTTCAGGGAAAGTGAAATTCGTACTAAAAATCCATACTAACCATAAAATAATTACAAGTAAAGTTAAAGTTGATTTTTGATATATTTCCACAGCACTCCTAAAATTGCATCATTTATTGCGCATTCGTTGCGTTTGTAATTTATATTATTTTTATTATTTTCCCCTATTGTTTATTCTTATATAATTTATATCCCTCTTGAAAGTATCTGTCTTTTATTTCGATCATTGTTGTTGCATTACTTTTTTTAGTTTTGTTCTTTAAGTGTGTTTTTGTTTTTATGTAGTTTTTTTATACTGTAAAAGGTATATTGTTATCATTATTGTCTACTTCTTCTGTATTTTCTTTTCTAATATTAAATATCTTTCTTTTGTATTTTATTGGAATTTGCTGCATTTTTGCGTCATTCTTTTTAATACAAAATTTAATTTTTTATATCTCTTATTGAATTATTTCACTTGTATTTGTTATATTATCAATGTATAAAAATATTAATCTAAGAATTAAAATTAATAGTATTAATTGATTGATTCAATATTATTGATCAATGTATGATTATTGATTTTATTTATTAATTTTAATAAAGTTAAAATTAATAAATAAAATCAATAATCATACAAATCAAATGCAAAAGATAGTCTGATGAAAAACTATTACACTATAAAGAGAGTTTTGTTCTCCATCTCAGTCCTGCTCCCTATGATGACGGTTAATCGAAGTTCTGCTGTATTTGAAAGAATGAAATCAAGAATGGTATTTATTTGTATTTTCCTTCTAACAAAATGTATTTACTTCTAAACAAACAAGGAGAATGGAAAGAAAGTTAAAGCAATGGTATAGCGACTAGATATTTTCCGCACCATTATCTTTTGCGATCATCCTCAATGAACCAAATAAGCAGACGGAGTTTAAACTATACTTGAACTCCAAGTATCTGATATTGTTTCCGGATGCATGAGCACTGTTTTCTGTAAAGATGTAGAAATAAAGTAAATATGGCCTTTTGTTAGGTGAAACATTTCAGAAAACAGCAAACATTTACTTTAAGCGATAAAATTCGACGATACATTATCGAGAGATGCGCCATCACTTTCGAACGAAAGAAAAATATAGATATTGAAACAATTGAATTTTACACTGTGAAACAAATGAATTTTACACCAAGTATATAATGGATTAACATAAATTAAATTCAAGCACACAAATGCAATTACGAAGAAAGAATCGAATAATATTGCAAAGATAAATATTCCCTTTGCTTTGTTTTCATACAAATTTATATTCGATTGCTTGCTTCATAAATGATGCAAAAGTAAAATCAGAAAGGCTAAGAGCTAATACCAAATACTTCTGTTGTCTATGAATCAAAACCCAAAATTATGATAATGCAAGAATTGCATTGTATGAATCTAAACAAATGATTAATCTGATTCTAAAATGTAAATTACGAGGACAATTTTAAAAATATGTGCTATTTTTAACTCTTTGATCCAGAGGCGACTTTTTTTTTCAAGCCCCTTTAAAACCGAGAGTTTTGGGAGGTAGCGACATGAATTGGACTCTCCGAACCTGGGTGGTCATTTACTCTGCCACACCAACCCCTGTTATAACTTTTCCTAAAGGCAGAGGCAAATGGGCTGTGGTTGACAAGGATAATTGGACCCCCTACCTCGCTTATTTAACAAGCGTTCTCAGAACCTCACCTCCCCTCAAAAGAAGCTAACCGCCTCAGAGTGGTTTTCGTCGCTGTTAACTGGAAATTTTTAGACCGCCCGGGACGTTCTCGCTCACTGTGAGAGGGCTAAAAGAATGACATATTTGGAAAACATGTTCAGTAATTATATTGATAATATATGTCTGTTAAGCCATAATGACTCCATGTGTTTCTACTTTACTTCGCAAGATCAGAGCAGAATATGAATCAGTTCTAAAACTATCATCAGGAAAGCATTTTTCAGTATATTGGCAAATTTGATAAAGTAAGCACATATATTTTGATGAAATATATTAAAACCTTAAAAATTCTCTTTTAATGTAAATAATTAGATCTTTATTGTGTATAATCATGTTTTTGAAATCTTAAAAATATTCACCCATTGTAGTTTAAGAAATAATGCCTGAATTATCTGCACCTGAATTTAACTTGAATTACCTGTTTTTGAACAAAACATGGAAAACGGAAAAATACGTCTCAAATGCTTAGATGGTTAAATTCTTATCTCTCAGGAATAGAGTTGGAATAAATAATTAGTTACGTTAGTGATGTGATAGGAGGTAGATGATGATAATTTCTGGAATAAGATCGTTGGGTCTTGATTCAATTTAAGCAGGCTTATTTTTTCTTTTGCATATCTTTGTCGTACGCTACTTTCAGTTATTAAGCAATGAGATAAATTTATTCATATTATAAGATTCATTCAAATTCAAAATAAAAAAATAGATTTTTTCCGTTTCCTTTCAAAAACATACTTCAAAGTATGTTTTACTAAATACAAGGATGAAGAATTTTTCATAATATATTTTTATTTCAATGAGGTCATTATATATTCTAATGAAAACGATTTTTTAGTTTAAAAATAAAGTCAATTAATTTAAAATTATATTTGTTGTTAATTTAATTTTGCATAAAATAATGATTACAATATTTTAGAAGAATGAATTAAGATTTTAATGACTGTTATGTTAGCATTGCCATTATATTCTAGTTAGAAGAGGATGAATGCCCTGTGTACAAGTGCTGCGAAAAGACACCCCCTTCTCGATTATATTATTGTTTTATATTTTTAGCATAGCATTCGAAATTCAAATCCTGAAAATTGCTCAGGACTTTAAAATACCTATTGACTTGCTAGAAAGGCAGGAACGAAACAATGGAATGTATTCAGCTTAGCAACGGAAGTAAAATATAACTGAACATAACATATAAATAGGACGCTGGACATTAAGGGGACATACGACTTTTAAACCTCGGAAAAATGAGGAGTGGACTGTCAATTTTTTTACATTAACAGATTATTCATACTGCGTTGGGAGATCAGAGCAACTCAGGTATGGTTATTTTCAGTTTGGGATTGTAGTTCTACGTTTGGAGTTGAATCATTACATTAATTGAAAAGATATATAAATTATGTTGTCTGTAAACAATGGATGGTTGACTAAGTGATCCTTTCTGTGAACTTTCTCTGTGGATATTTTTACGAATTTGTAAAACCGTTTTCCCTGTAATGTTAATTTTGTGGTTAGAAAGGGCGTTTTACAGAAACTCTTCATGGTTGCCGATGCCCCCTCCGAACGCGGAGACTTGGCGAATATTGTGGCAAAAATGTAAATTCTAGAAAATTCAATAATATGGCAATATTTCTTATAGGTACTGATATCTGGTCTCTTCTGCCCATGTGTCATCCCGCCTATTCGGAAAGCTATAAATCCCGGAGCAGCTGAAACGAGGGAAGTAACTCTTTGGAGTTTGGTTCTCTGTACGAAGTGGTAACCTATAAGACACTGAGAGCTATTTATATTGTTTTTTCTGTTTTTATGTAGTGATTTGCTGTCTACCTGTGTTTTTAATTTATACAAGTGTTGCTTTGTTAGTTTCCTGTGCATCGTGTCTTCTGAAATATTCGTTGATGAACGCGTTATTTTCTATTATCCTGCTTTTTGAACGACATTCAATCTACACCACACACAATTATAGGAACAATGTGTATGTATCAAGGAATCCATCTACCAAGACTACATTTGTCACTTTTACAGTGTCATTTGAGTTCTGCACTGGTCCATTGAACCTGATACCCTGCAGCTCACTTTGCAGACAAACTGCCATGGCCTTAACGGCAACGAAAATCTTAGAGGATTTTGTGAACGTAATGTAGCGTGTCGTAAAGGAGAATGTTGCACATCTACAGCCATAAGTGGAATTGATGCCAGTGTGGACGAAATTCGCTGAGTATTTTACCTTGCACCATACTCACATCATATCCTAGAAGATTTAGATTATAATAAGGGCACATTGTGATGTAACCAGGCACTATTTCCATAAAATCTGCTCTTGTAATATCTTTTCCGCAATGTCAAAATCTGTTGCTCACTGCTTGTGAAAATGAATAGTACAGCCCGAATTTTTATTCTATACAATTATAAAATTTATTTTAGTTCCATAATATACCTGTTTGAACGAAAATTCATTATTTCAATACAAATAAGAAACATCTGAAAAGAAACGCGTTAAGAGTTTTATAATTCTCGCATCATAAAATATCAAGGAAAAAAATATTTTCTTAAATTTAAGCATGCCGTACAAATATGATGTGTACGCTGTCGGAATTTATTTCGCGATATAAATTTTCTTCGACGATTTATGCCGACAATGCTTTATTTTCAAGTTTTCAGACACTCAGATTTTCAAATCCAAATAATCGTGGAGAATAGCAATTCGAGGTCGTATTTCTTGTAGTTGTTTTTCTTCTTTCAGGTATCTTTGACATGAATTGTGAAAAAGATTAGAAATCTAGGTTGGAAATATAAAATCCAGACGAAAAGATAACACAATCATGGACAGAATATAGAATCCTCCTTTTTCCATGGAAATAGGAATGGGAAAGATGGAAATAAAAATGCTTTAGGATTTTCAAGTTAATCCTTAACGTTAAAGTGATAATTTTAATGGGTTTCCGAATTGTAATTCATGAAAATTGTGATTCATGAGAGATGTCATTCATGGAAATTGTGATTCATGAGAGATGTCATTCATGGAAATTGTGATTAGTGAGTTATACCATTCATGAAAATTGTGATTCATGAAACAGATCATTCATGAGTGATGTGATTCATGAAAATTGTGATTCATGGGTGATGTGATTCATGAGTAATGTGATTCATGATTTATGTGATTCATGAAAAATATTTCCATATCCATATTATCATGTATACCTGCTGTTCAATATATTTGATTCAAATCACAGGATATGAGCGAATATAAATGAAAGATTGAATTATCGCTTTTGGATTGGAAAATAAAAATTATAACATTGCATCTTCAATACACTTAAAAATATTACAATAATTTGTTTATATATTACCTGTCCCGCGTAAAGAACATAAAACTGTAATAACAAACTGGTGCTGAATTATTTGTTTTTCATAGTAGAAACAATTTATGAGATTGAAACTATTTCTATAAAGTAAATCTTTATTTTAAAGTAATGCAAAACTCATAGATAATAGATATTTCCATATCAATATTATTATGTGTACCTGCTGTTCAATAGATTTGATTCAAATTACCGTATATGAGCAAATATAAATGTAAGATTGTATTATCGCTTTTGGATTGGAAAAAATATAACATTGTATCTTTAAGCACTTAAAAATATTTCAATAAATTGTTTATATATTATCTGTCCCGCTGAAAAAGTACAAAACTGTAATAACAAACTGATGCTGAATCAGTTTTTAATAGTAGAAACAATTTATGAGATTGAATCTATTTCTATAAGGTAAATATTTATGCAAAACCCATAGATAATTTCCAGAATGTTTTCTTTTCAAGCAGATATTCGTGATTTAATAGCTGACATGTTTTCATATTATTTTTCAAACAAAATAAAGCAGCTGTTAAATATTTTTTTAAGCTTTTTTTCGTGCGAGATAGTTAAAAAACTTTCCTCGTTTATCATCTGGGAACACAAAATGACAAGAAAATGGATGCGTAGCGTCGTGTTTTGTAAAATGTCGTGATCTTAGAACGATGGTCTACTCACGAAAATGAGGTTATGGCACAGAAGGGTAAGTAACAGAAACAGTTTGAGGTAAATAGTGAGTTCAATACAAATTAAATACTTAGTTTGGAGTGACTGCTCATTTCCAAATTAATAAACTATCAATTATTAATAATTCAGAAATGCTGCTGCATATAATAGCAATGGTTTAACCATTCATATAGATATTTAAGATCCGACTGCTGAGATTTTTAGACCAAAATGACTGGTTTAGATTTAAGGGGGAAACTTGATTCAAGATATACTGTTGAATTACATAACTTGATTACATGAATTACGTACAATAATAAACTTCAGGCATATATCCAATGATTTTAACTTCTAGAATATTTCCCCGTATTTTACATTTACTCAATAAAAATAATTTTATGATCCTTTAGATCGAAAAAGATTCTTGGTTCCACACTTTAAATATAAAAAGAGATGGTTTAGTGTATTTCAAAGCAAAATCAATGTCAAGTAAGTTTATATTTTAAATTTCATTTTTTATTTGCGTCAGAATGACAGCAAGAATTTGTGTAGAAACTGAATGCAAAAGGCAAAAATATCTACAAAATGGAATGGTTGATGTATTTTTCCGTAATTTAAATGAATTAACATCTGAAGTAATTGTTTCAATGGAAGTATCATATAACATACGAAATTTCAGAAAAATGTTTCTTGTAGAATTCAATGAAAAAATTTAAGAATAGTAATTAAATAACTTAAAATATATAGGCATAAAATCTAATATAAGGTATTTTGAATCTAAATGTAGATAAAAATGCTAGCGTGGTATAGAATGTTACTAGCAACATCACAAATAAATAAATGAAAGGAAACTTAAAAATCATTCTTGAACCATATTTAGGAACTCACTAAGAATTGGCGATGGTCGATCGTTTTCAGATAAATGCATAAAAGATTAAATATTTGAACTGTTTTTTAAGATGCAACACAAGTACAAGAATAGAACCAAGGTTTATTAAGGTTGAATTTTTCTGGAAAAATTAAAATTTCCTTAAGAATGTTTTCCACTCAAGAACTAAAACAATAAATGCGTTAGACGTTTTCAGAGATATAAACCGTTTCAAATATTTATTCTTTTGATAAGTCTACCTTTGACGGTTTAGAAGTTAGTTATTGTGACACAATTAGTGTTGATGCCCTGTGTAGATTACATTGTCATACATAAACTCTTTATTCACAAATTTTATTTTCCTGAAACAAACAATATTTATCCTAATTTCTCTCTGTTTCAGATGTTTTTATAAATCTCTTCATCCATTATCTGAAAGCAAGCCCTAATTTATCATTATTTTCTTCGATGCAGTTTTTATTGAAAATCTCATCCTTTCAACTACTTCTGTTTTTCTGTTGAGAATTTTATACATCTGGGTATATTATTCAAATATAGGACAGAAAAATATCCGAAAAACATTTGAGGTGTGTTTGTTCCAACAGAATTTTTCTTGAACAAGGAAATTGGACATTTTACACAAATGTGTCTCGAAGATGCATTTTTTTCTCAGGAGCCAATAAATTTGCACATCTAAATCTGAGGGAGCTGCTCTCAATGCAACTCTAAGAATTGGCAAATATTATTAGTGCCTTCGACATATAATTTGATGGATTGAAATTTAACATGGACGATAAGGTGCTGAATGAGTATTTTTTGTAGGCAAGTATATTTTTACTATTTCAAGCATTATCAACCCAATTCATTGAATATTGTAGTCCAGAAAGAAGCATCATATTTTTACGTCGATGTATATAAAATAAAATTTTGTTGTATATTCCAGCATGTAGATAAGGACGTATTCAAAAACTATGATCCAATAAATTCTAGTATGAATTACCTCCATCAGGAAGATTTATTTAAATCATTATAAAAATAATTATATAAATTACTATAAGAAATTTTTATTACATTTCTATTAATTTCAAAGAAATTATATTGTGCATGATTAACTAAAAAATTAAATTTCCGGTATATATATACAATAATAAACAAATACAGAAACCAAGACAAAAGCCAAACGTTAGCGTTATGTTCCGTTTTGTATTTTTCTTTTCTGAAATGGTTTTTATGTTCTCTTTTATTAATATATATATATATTTCAATCGTTTTGATAGCAACAGAGTTCTTTTTACATGTTAACATCTAAATGCTTAAACTTACCTTCTGCTCTTAGTATATATAGTATTTACAATTTATTTTAGATTCGTTATTTCGCTTAATTAATGAATTTTAGTTTATGAATTGCATTTTGTTATGTCTTGTTTACTTTGTTTTTGTATATTCATATATAACAAGTTATATTATATTTTGTATTAATACTGTCAAACAGCGTGAGATAAATATTATATTTATATATATATATATTTGCTCACGTTGCTTGAAAACAAGTCTTCTTATTTTTGAATTTGCCTAGCAGCATTGTTCGTGCAAAGATTGTTGAATGTATCATGAGTCTTTATACTTTTTGATTAAACGTAGTTCACTTATTATTAAATGTTGATTTTTGTTTCTTGACTTTTTATTATTGGCATGCAGTTCCTATTATATATTTCGATGTAATTTTTTTCATTAATTGTTCACAAAAGGTTTTGGTCCACCATAAAATGTGCACCGTTTATGAAGGACTCTTCAAGTAATAATCAGGGTTAGGAAAAACCATTTTTATCAGGAAGGATTCAAACTTTTAAAAGAAACGATCAGTTCTGATTAATAACCAGTGCTATTTCCTGATGCATTAGTGTCATTTTTCGTTGTTTTTTAATAAGTATATATTATTACACTAGCTAAAGTATCTCTAAAATGAAAATCACTATTCTATTGCACAAATATTAAAATTTTAACAAATATTTGCTATGTTTGGTTACCTAAATCATTTATATTTTAAAAAAGGATTATTTCTTTCATCTGCAAAAAACCGAATATGTATGTTTAAATATAACAATATAATAAATAGGTACAGAAATATCTTTAATATAATTTTATTAAAATAACTTTATAAAACAATTATTCAAATATATAAATTCTTCTTGGGTTTTTTTCAATTTTAAGAATAAAAGATACATTTAATTATGTTAAGGACACAATTTAACACCCCAATCTTAAAAAATGGATAAACACTAAAAAAAAGAATTTTTCAAAATAAGTTGAAATATTCATTCAATTTTCTATCTGGAATGTGTACTGAAAATTCTATCCAACTGAAAATTCTTCAATAATGTAGTAAACTGACATGCCCTATTTCACAGCTAGGAACGTCGTCTGTGCATGGACATAACAAAAACCCCTCTATCTTATTTTAAAATATATATTGATGATATATCTAAAATAATTTGGAATGAAAGGTGATGACGGCTTATAGTGAAATAGAAAAGTAATATTATCAAAATATTTTTTATTTCTTCGTTTCAGAAGATCGTGAGATATATTCAGCTATAAGTATTAGTTTAATCTGCTTTCCTTATTATATTTTAGATATAAGCAAAATCCAAACTTGAAGAGCTAAATATTAAAGGACAAAAATGTCCTTATTACACTCACAGAAAAGACCGAAACCTCCTAAGGACATTTGCTGTCATGTTTTTCTTTCACAGACTATATTATATTGTTTAATACAAACGGTTAGCTCAACAATCATGACAGATACGTTTGACCTTGTAGTGATTATCTACTAGAATTTCCTAAGTCCGCGTAAGTTTCTTATCATCGCGTTTCCATAGAGTTTCTATTGCCTTCGCACGAGTTCCAGTTATGATGAAAAGGCACACTCTACCGAATATGTCTGGAAGATAAGACGTACTTTTTGCTTCTGTAGCAAAGATTGCCTCCTTTTTCTTGCTGTAGGAAGTCTTTCAATTCTCTGATATCACCAAGAATTTAGATGAGTACTTAGCGTCCAAATCGCTTATAAGGTATTAGTATGTTTACTGTGAGCAAGATGCGTTAGTCAATGGCGTTATTAGTCATTTGTTGGATATATAGTCTTTGAAACGACTGAGTAGGAAGTATTTTTGTGAATGGTGTTCCGCTTGTTCACATAAACTTCCATTGAAAGATAGGATTAGTTTCCTAACAATATAGAAGACAATACATGTTATAAAATGCTTTTTTCAGTAAATTCAATAAATAAAGGAACATCAGTATAGAATATATATACGAGAGCAAAACTCATTTCATATGATTTATATGTTTCGAAAATGACATTTAATAGTATTTATTAAATTTAAGCACGAAACATTTGTAATTGTTTATTTACCTTTGTTATTTTAAGATAATCTTATAATGTGTATTATAAAAACATATTTTTATTTTGTAATTATAGTATGCATAATAAAAATTGCGGAAATAAATTACATTTACGTATTAGCGAAATAGGTGCCAATATTAAACATATCACAAAATAAATGGTTTTAACTCGTTTACCAATTAAGTTCATACTACTAATTAATATACAAATTTTATTCTCATACACTAATATAAATATAGAAAAAATAATTTAATTAATCAGGCTTATTTTTTTCTCTGGCCGCAATAGAGTTTGTTGATCTCCATGAACATTTTTTTAATATTATTATGGAAATGCTTATCGTTGTTAATACTTCCATCATTAAAAAGTACTTTTTTGATAATGCATTTTTTAAGATAATTCCGTACATTTGAATTAATTTGCGTATATTTATATCATTAATTTTAAAAGAAAACACAGGAACTTGAGATATTCTATTTATTCAAATTAGATTCTCCGACATAATATAAGAACAAATAATTGTAATTTTTTCATTAACGAAAATGTCATTAACAAACGTGTGCATTGTTACGGATTTAATTAATGAGTAATGAAATAAAAAGTTGGATTTATCGATTTGTCACAGGTTTTGTTGCATTACATTCAAATATAATTTTTCTTCTCCCGAATAAAGAATATTGCCTTATATAAGGAACAAAATTACGAACCATAGTAAAATGCATATATATATATATATATATCAACTGCAGAGACTATAGAGATGAGTAAAAAATGCATTTGGATTCTCTGTTTCATTACCGTTTGCATTCTTTATTCAAAAAAGTCTGTTTTTTATAATTTAAAAGGAACACCGAAATGCGATAATCAGAAACATCACTTGAAAATCTCATTTATTTAGCATATTTATTTTGATTTTCATACAAAGTATTGATGAAATTTTAATGACTTTAGCTTGATTTTTTGCTTATCATCTCTTTGTTCAATTTTTTCGTAAATTGCCTTCATCATTCTTCCATAAATAACTGACAGACTCTCTTTTTTTGGAAAATGATTAATGATTCTCAGCCAGAAAGTTACTCTCTTTAAGCTCCTATATTTTCAGATATCTCTAGAACGTTAATTTGTTTATCATAAAATACTTATTTTCTGTAACACTAGGAGGGTTTCAGTTCTTTGTGCATTAATATTCAGAAAAAATTGTTTTGTAAACCTTAAAATTTTGTGTGTTGCGAAATTTACTTTGAAACTAATTAAATGTCATGCACACATTTACTTTTAGAGAGAATGTTTCTAAAAATGTAAAAATAAATAAAGTACAAAGGTTCAAACTTTTTGCATGGTAAGTTTAATTATTATCGAAATTTTAATGTTAGGTAGTATGTAAAAAGTCAAACATTATATTTCGTTCAAACATTAAAAGTTTGTAAATATATATTTCCTGATTTTAGCATCAAAAGATGAAGTCTTAGCTTTCAACAAATTATAGTTTTACTTAAAAGAAATTTATATTTCTACATTTATTGGTTACTTTATTTGTAAGATAGTTTCTCTGACTAAGTTCAGAAGTAAAAAAGAATGTATGAGACATAGAATTTTAATAATTAAACACATATTGATTTTGATAAATTTATCCAGGTTGCAATAATACGCCTTCGATTATCAAAAGTGTGATAAAAGCTAAGCTATAATAATCTTTTCGGCAAAGAAACTTTATATTTGTTCAAGTAATTATTTTTATCTATATACTAAAAAAATGCATAGTTCGGTCAGATTAAAAATGTATTTATCCGGAATTTTGTATTAATGAAAAAAACATAATACTTGAAAATTTCATTAGAAGATGCAACCATGTAAACTCTGCAGCTTGTAGACTGATACGCATTTTTGTTGTTAAGTGTTTTCAATTTTCTAACGCTAAAATTTAAAGCGTGGTACTAGACATTCTAAAATTTCAATCTCTTATCTTCTGGTTAAGTTCAGCCCATTTCGCATCTTTGAGAATAATTTCTGAATTATTGTAATATGGTGAAAGCATTATAGAGTTTCAATGGGAAAACCTACCGAATTCAGTAAAATAGGAAATATTTATAGTGTATCTTTTAACTAAAACAAATAGAAAAAATCCTAAAAATCTCAAATAAATTCAAATTTTAATTTTATGAAAATAATTAAATGCCGAATGAAAATTAAATGAATAAAGTTCCCCGTTATGTCTGGTTTTTAAAAAATATATTTCCATTCTCACAGCCGTCAACATTATCTTACATAATTTATACAATTCCTCGCATGATGATAATGAAAACAAGCAAAAATTATGTGAAAATCATAATATTATTTAACAAAAGTTTGTTAACTAATTCCGAATATTCGAACCATCTAATTATAATAACATATATTAATGTTCAGATATACAATTCTTGAAGATTGAATTAGGTTGCGATAGAAATCTTGAAATTAATAAAAGGAAAATAATTTTCTATATTAAGTATTGATCTAAATACTATTCATGTATAGCTGAATAATTTTTATCTGCAGTATATTCGTTTTAAAACTTTTTTTAAAAAATAAGTTGAATAAATTATTTTTATCAGAAGAAAAATTTAAGTAATTATTATCGATAGTTGTCTAGAAGTTTTATTATCTTCAGTTCAAAAAGCAAAACATGTCAGTTTCGATTTTTTCCATTGTTTGAATTAAACATTTTTATTATATGTGATTAAGCCTTTTATGCCTTTTTTGTAAAAAATAACTTCTTTCTTACAAACCTGATTTACCACTTATTATTCATCATCTAACAAAAGAAGCTTTTGAAAGCTAGTTTGAAATCACCTTTTCCACAAGATAAAAACAGGTTCCCTTTATCTAAATATTTTCAATTACGAGTAATGAAGATGGGTCCAGTATTTCGATAAATTTTCTTCTGGCATCTTTGACAGAAATGCTATCAGCTTTATTTTAATTGAATATTTTCTTATCCCTTTGAACAACCATGGCACAATCCTTCTACGAAAATCTGAAGCTAAAGCAAGGGAGATGCAAAATTCAATACAGTTTTAGAATCAAACTTAGCGATAGATTTTAAATTTTTAAAATTGAAAAGATATGTTTATTTTTTACATGGAGTGCCAAATGAATTTACTCCTAAGAGATAAAATAAAATCCACGTGATTAGGATCCAACTGTGGTTGCTAGTCACGTGGGTTTTAATTTTAAAGTAATAGTCTTAAAGAAAAATAATCTCAAACATATTATAGTCAAATAAATTGTTCATGACGACAAAAAAAAAGAATCCAGTAAAAAGAAATAAAAAGTTTGAAAGCAGAATTCCATTCAAATAAGCTACATCATAATGAAAAGAAAACTCTTTCATAAACGAGTATATTTTTAGAATATTTAATCATTTATTAGCATTTATTCCTATAACGCTAGTTAAATGATAATTTATTCGATATAACATATAATTAATTCAAATATTTAAGGACGGATGATGTTAAAGCATCTATCTTTTTGTAAATGCACAAAATCAATGATTACATACATCAGCTAAGCGATGTTAGATATTTTTGGCAAAAAACTCAGAATCTTACTTTTCCTATTTCCTTAGAAAAAAGTCGCTTTTGAGGGCTATTATTGCAACTCACAAGAATCAGTAAAGCCTGGACTTGAAAGGATTTCTCGGATATCTAACAAAAAGTAGAATAAATTGGATCAGCTTTCATTCTATCTTTCTCAAAGAACGAAATTTTTTCTTAGAAGTTTGGCACTTTTCAGTTCACATTATTTTTTGTTCCCCTCAACCTCAGATAAGTTAACGAGGAAATGACCAGACAGTAAACGAATCTCAAGCACTGAAAAAAAGTGAAGCAAGTAAAACTTCTATTTGTGGCTAAATTATCTGCTAAAGTTGTGATTCGATTCTAACTGAATAAATCAACTTTATTTCTCATTTCTTTTTTTGAAACAACTCGAAAGAAATTTAAGCTTCCTGCTGTCGCGCGTATGTGAGACATACACTATAGATGAAATTAATTTTAAATCCTTCTTCCAGAGTGCGCGAATACCTCACCATGGCTATTTTTCCAACTTCTTTCGACGAATTGTTAGTTACCGTTTGAAATTCGAGGCGTTAATACAAATCTGCGAATCTGCTATTTGTATTTCAGAGATATTAGCGTATGTTGGTTTTTAAATGACTGTGAAACTGACTTCTTCCTTTTTTATTTCTAAATTTCAATTCTTTGTTTTAACTTCCATATTGTTTTTACTGCTTTATGTTACAAATGTAAATATTTTAGACGAAATATTGGCAATTGCATTTATTTTATTTTCCCAGCTTTCAGCTAATTCTTTGCTTATTTTTTATTCTTTTGAATTTTATGTTTCCATTATTTCCATTCCTTTTTAAATAAAAATGCTTCAAATAATTGTACTTATTAGCCTTTACACAATTACAACCTAATTTTAGCTCTTTAATACCGAGGCTACTTTTTTCTTCTAACTGCTCTGAAACCGGTCCCAATTAGTAGGATATGATATGAACTGGAATTTCCCAACCAGGGTGATCATTTACCCTACCACCCCATCCCCTTCTATAGCCTTCCCTTAAAGCTGACACAACTGGGTTGTGGTTGGCAAGAATAATTGGACCTATGAAACCATCTCAGAAACTCACCTCCCCTCAAAAGAAGCCAACCGCCTCAGACCAGCCTTCGTTTGCTACAACCTTCCCTTAAAGCGCACACAACTGGATTGTGGTTGGCAAGAATAATTGGACCTATGAAACCATCTCAGAAACTCACCTCCCATCAAAAGAAGCCAACCGCCTCAGACCGGTGTTCGTCTACTACAACCTTCCCTTAAAGCGCACACAACTGGTTGTGGTTGGAAAGGATAATTGAACCTACGAAGCCATCTCAGAACCTCACCTCCCCTCAAAAGAAGCCAACCGCCTCACACCGGCCTTCGTCGCTGTTGAGAGGAAATTTTTAGACCGCTCGGGACCGCCTCTCTATGTGTGAGAGTGTTAATAATTACCCTTCTAAAAATTGATGTTTTACAATACTCGAGTGGAGTACAAAATTCAATCTTCATAAACATGAAAAGAATCATGTTAAAGAAAATTGTTCAATAAGTTGGTGAAAGTTGCTTTTCAAAATAAGTATTGTAGTTGAGCCGTTAAGTTGTAATAAAAATATCTCAGAATAAAAACACAAAGTATAGAACTGAAAAATACTTTAAAAGTATCGTTCTTTCACTTACAAAGTTAATTTTGAAATTTTCTTAGAGATTAAATTACTAAATTTTTAAACATTGCAATTAAGTAATCATATGCTGATAACTAAAATTAAATTTATGCAAAACCTTTCGATCAATATCTTAATAAATATAGGTTTTAATTAATTAGATTAAAAATACAAAATATAAAATTAAAGAAAACTTACAAAACTTAAAAACATTTTTTCACTTAAATTGTCCATTTTGCAATTTCCCTACTGACTATTTAATTTATAAACGTAACGGACATTTAATCACATCTCCAAATTTATAAATTACAAGATCCAAAATTTAATGTCCAATCGTTTCATTAAGCTCTCTTTAATAATATTGCTAGAACACGTAATGTCACATTGCCACAATGTTAGTCTTATGGTTGAAAAGAAACATTTACAGATGTTTTTACTACTTATCGGCGGATGGAGGGCAACGACCCTCGACCATTTTGACAAACTTGGCGACCATTTTTACGACTTGGCATCAAATTTGGCATCTTTGGAGACAAAATAAAAGTCCTCAAAAACATTAGAAATTTCTCGATATCTCTGTTAGGGGCGGAGATATACAGAATTTACTAGATGATTCTATGTTACGTCACATCCTCTCAGGAAAGGTATATAAACCCGGATTTGCAGAGATGAGATAATAGTCTTAGAACGTCTGTGGAGTTCGAAGGATATCTTCGAAGACTTGTTCGCTTTGCGAGTTGATCAGCTATTGGATGCCGAGCGTTATTGTTGGTTGCTGTTATTGTTAATGATTTTCTGTCTCCTTGTAGTGCTAATTTGTGCAAGTGCTGATTTTACTGTTACTTGGCGCTTCGTGCTTTTCCGGAATATTCGAAAATAAAGCGTCGTTCACAGTTAATCTGCTTCTTGAACACTTTTCCCGAACACACACCGAATCATTTCGTAACAATATGCTTTTTTAAATTATATTGTTATTTATTTATTTAAATTATTTCTCTAATTAATTCCATCTGGATGAAATCTTGAAGTTTGTAATTAAATCATATTAAATCGTGGAAAAGCGCTTATATGCATTTAGCATTAGAACAGCATTCTGAATATTATAAGAAAAAGAATAAGAAATGATTTGGAGGAAAAAATATACCGTAAATACTAGTGGAGAAAATGAAATGAAAAGTTTAATTTAGAAAAAATTACTTAATAAATTCGAAATGATTTTTTAAAAATATTTTTATCTAAAACTTTAGTCACTCAATTGATCCATCACAGAATGAATATATCTCTTTTTTATAAGTTTGTTTAAAATTAAATCTGTTCAAGATAAATACTATCTTATGGCATAAATATCCCGTTCAACAAACTGAATTTCCATGAAATTTCCTTTTAGAAATGAAGCAGCACATTTTTTTTAAATAGTTTCAATAAACTCAATCATTTCTAATTCTCTCATAACTCATGAAATTTCTCTAAAAAGCTAACTTTATATGATTTTAGAAAAAAGCTTCTATCTTTATATGATTTAAATGATTATTGCTACTGCAAATTAACCCGTCTAGAGTCCAATTTATAGGACAATTACATTTCACTTTTTGGCTGAACCGAATGCATTCCATTGTTTCTTTTATACTTTGCCTGTGAATTCTATAGGTTTTATAAAACCTCAAAACAGTTTTCAACAGGCATATACCAACAGTTAGCCAGATTTTGAAGGCAAAATTTCGTCAATTTGAAATTTTTCGATTTTGCCTTAGATTATTTTTTGAAGAAATGTAAGGAATCAGAAAGTGAGTTTTATTTTTTGATATTTTACTATATTTTAAAAATATTTAATATATATGTAAAAAAATTTCAAAAATGAATTTTGCCGATTTTTAATTTTTTTCCTAAAAAATTTTAAAAAAAACACCAAAAAGATTTTTTTCTCCAAATTTAATTTTACTTCACATTTAAATTAACCTTGGTGCTTTACACATAATTTAAGATAAATTTATTTAAATCTATGTTTAAAATAAATTTGGGCGTTAACGGGGTAATTAATAACTGAATAATTCCCATCCAATGTTCTACTAAAATATTCGTCTAAATTGACGAGTAAATTATCTCTTTTTCAGGCACAATGACACAAAATTAAATAAATCCATTACATTTGATATCTTCACATACTTTCCGCATAAAATAATCATCGCATTCTAGCACTTTATCATGATAGCTTTAATTAAATTTCAACAGTTCTACTTTATCAGCACAGCTGATTGTGCCAAAAGAAATGGAATCTAGGATCTCTCAATTGTTATGACACTCGATTGCAAAAATTCCTCATCAGAAAATGATTCTCATGAGGGGAAAGAAACAATTTCTTCTGTAATAAGAGATGAACAGGACACTTTGGAATGATCACCTTCATTTCCTTTTTCTCATGGAGAACCTTATTACTTCTTTCGGAAGATTAATTTCCTTTCCTTGCTCTTGTTCTATGAATTGATTCACTTTCTGGCCACGTCTATTTGGAATATCTCAAAAAGTTGTTTATTAAATTATATAATGTCCTGACGGATTTAAAATTTGGAAAATCTTGTGATGGTTTGTGGAGGATAAGTAGCTCCCGGGGCAATATATACTTGTTTGGCCAAAGTCATCATTAGGGGCTTAGCAAGGACAAATGGTACATGGTGTCACTTTTTCGTTCCTTTACCATATTTTGCTTTAAAGAGTAATACAAAAACACTAATGTTTTTTCGCTATAACGCTCTCTAAGACTGACTCCTGGGCATTCATACATAATCCCTGCTCTCCGGTCACCACGCTTGTGAATTTTGTGAACCGCAATATGAAATTCCTCTAATTCTAGTGACTCTCTTCTGTTCTGCTGATAAGAAAATTTCAATCTCTCTGAAAAAATTAGCATATTGTTACGAAAATCATCCCGGTGTATGCACGGTGAAAAAAGTGCAGCAAGCAGGATAACGGAGAATGACTCTTCGTTCTCGAATATTCCGGAAAGCTCGAAGCAGGTAACAGGAAAAACAGCAGTTGCACAGCGTATCATAAAAGACAGACTTCAATTCACTAATAAGATCAATAACTTTCAATACCCCTGTTCATCTAAAGGCTTACTAGCTCGCGCTGCCGATAAAGCTCCAAAGATAGATTCAAAAGACGTTCGCACTGCAAAGGCGATCCCAGTCGATGAACACACTCGCTGCTCTGTGATCCGATCACGGTCTATTTGTATTCTCCCGAAAGGCAAACGTCACATGCAATAATCTCGGTAAATCCGGATCTCGGACCCTAATAGAGATATTAAGAAAATTTCAGTACTTTTGGGATCCCGCATTTCGTCGCCAAATTTTTCGCTAAGTCGCCAAAATGGTCGCCAAGGTTGGGGGATGATGGCTCCCTGGCATTCTCATACATACCCCTGTAGAAATCTCTTCCCAACCATAAGACAAACATTGCTGGGGAGTGGCGTTTCATGTTCGAAACATTTTTGTCTTAGAAAATAGACAAGGTTATTGTCCGTTTTATAACTTTTCACAACAGATAATTTTTTAAAGATTTCGTACAAGTAGAACAGAGGTTGCGAGACGAATGTCACTCCCAATAAGGAAAGAGAGCTATCGGCTCAGAGCATCCCCTGACACGGTACTTAAAGTTTAGTCCCAACTTATTTGCTCAAGGCTACTTGTGAGAACATCAACACCTTTTACATTTAGCCCTAGAAGTTGTCCACTTCCGCCTGATCAATAGCAGGTTGGAAAGTGACGAAGATGCAGGCCCTATACACCTGGGATCAAAGTGCACTACCCACATAAGAGTCGTTAGTCAAGACTAAAGCCGCAATTCATCTGTACCCTTACCGCCGCTCTTCGATCCCTCTATTCCTCTCCCCCCACTCGGCGGATTTCCAATTTTCTAGCCTCGAACATAGGTCTCAATCTAGGCAGATTATTTGATCTTGCCGCTACCCTCGCTCGAGGCTCAAAATTGGAATCGGCGTCTGAAGTGTTGGATTTTGAGTTGGTTGGAATGACATCGATTTGAATAATTTGTTCCAAATTTATAGGCCTTCGACCTCGACGATTGCTTTTTCCTTCCCGTGTTTCAAAAATTCCATTTTGGATTAGATGTGAATGGCCCGCTTAACAATTGAGTTTCAGCTGTCCATGGGAAAACAACTAGCAGAAAGAGCGTAATTTGGTGGAGAAGGTGAACAGATATATTTTATATCTTGAGATAATTAAGTACAACAGCGATTAATTGTTTGAAGTTTTTTACTTTCAACAAAGAACCAGAAAAGAAATTACGAACGGCTTTTGAAATCAACAAACTTAATTTTTTATTTAAAATTTTTTAACTAAAATATTGAATAGAACTCTCGTGTATCGCGTGCTCGGGGAGAAAAATATAACTCTACAAAGAACGAACAGTGAAATTAGAAGTAGTTAATTTTACAGAATCAGGATTTATTTACAGAAATGATTTATTAGTCATTATCATCGTTATTGAGAGAAGCAGGCTTGGAATCAGTCAACATAAGCAACAGCTTCTCATCGAAAGCTATCGTGCATTTTCGTTGAGAGAAAGAAAGGAGGAAACATCGGAGAGAAATAGGGATGGGAGGGTACAACACAATAAAGACCTATAGATCACTAGGGAACATCGAGTTCCTGATGCCCATCACACATATTGAAGATTATCCCTAGGGGTTCATTTTCACATGGAGTTTGAGCAAAAGATCATTGATAAAAAATAATAATTTTTCTTTTAAATTTTTTACGAATAATTAGATTTTTAAAACATAATTAACATAATGCAAAAATTCAGACTTACAAAATTTAAGACAATATACAGCGGTAGTAGAAAGTATGCAAAAAGTAAGTTGAATTTCTCTACATTGCGTTTATCAGAAAATTTAAAACATTGGAGAATATATCACTATTTGTAGGTCGAAACTTGAGGATGATGATATGTTAGTTTAAATCTCATAAGCTAAAAATATGACATTTTTAACATAAAATTAACTATTATTACATATTACCATTTTCTAATAATTAGGGAAATAATTTTAATTTTCCTCGTTTTAATTAATTTTTTCAATTGTAACTTTAACAAACATTTTATTCCAAACGGATTAAGATGGATTACTATTCTAATATATTTAACATTTTTCACTTGGATGTTAAATTAAGTAGAAAAATTAAGGCATTTATCTTTCTAAAACAGAGTTCTGCTTGCTTTTCAGCTTAAAATATTTATTAGTTGATCTAATTAAGACATCAATTATTTATCGTGTATTTTGCGTCAATTATTAGTTAATTTATTCTGCTTTTGCGGAATGGCGTTAGTTATAATTGAGATTTGACAATTTTCTTCTCTTCTGTTGATTAGAATTAATTATGCCTCAAAGACTTTGCAAGATGTTATTTTCAAAATAATTGTCTTTGCATTTGCTAAGCTGCTGCCCTTAAATTGCGTTATCTTTTTAAAAAATACAATTATTAATACCGAAATAATTTCTTATTCAAAACAACGAATTGTTTTTGAATTTTGGATTAAATTTCATAAGGACCTGTTCTATATAAAAATAAATTCTCTGAGAGTTTGTTAATTTCTCTTGAATTATATTAAGCAAATTTTTTGTAAAGATTTTTTAATGTAATGCATGAACAGTTGTATTGAAATTCTGTTATAACAGATTAAATATTTGCCCTCATATCTGTTGTGGATTAGTAGGGTTTCTTCATCATGGATAACAGATAAAACATATCTTGCAAATTCAACACTATCATAAAATCGTAAATAGTGCTTTTCTGTGTTTCAAATTTCATGATAAATCAATATTCTTAAATGTGAAATAATAGGTTAATTGTAACTGAGACCTGTATCACTTCCTTATTTTATGTGATAAAATTTCATTACAATTTCTACAAAATTTCTAGAAGAAATAAATGTTTTCGTTATATTCTGATTAGAAGCTATCAGAAAATCCCGTAACTCTCCTCTGGAAACAAATGAGAGGGATGTTTAAAGGTAAGATAATTTGTTATAAATCCATAAATATTTCCTTTGTTACAGTTGAGTTCGAAAGTTATATAAGAGTTGAATATCGAATAATTCGACAACTGGATTTTTTCAATAACTAACTCAGCACTTCAATTTTTTAAAAACACATTAAAATACAGACACGGAAATTGCAACTTTTATTATCGTTGAGCAGTTTGGAAAACTATGGCTTGGTTTTGACATTGATTTCATTGAGGAATATTTATAGTAATGATGCATTATTTATATATATTATGAGTTTCTGCTAAATTTTTTGAATTTGTACTACATAATGGCTAAGGACAAGAAGACGTTTTTCCCGTTGTAAAAGAGTACAGAAATACTTCATATCAGCTCTGAATTTTTAAAAAATTAAAATCAAACCAAATCCAATATAATTTCCAGTCTTTTAATAAAGCACGTTATCAAAAAGACGCTCTATTGAGTGACGTTAATACAATGCTCTCATTAATGGCATATGAATCTAAAATAAATTTCATAACTTCCTTACAGGGTGAACACTTTTCCAGCAACAGCAAAGCCTCGAGACTAAAAGGCCGCGGTGGCCTAGTGGTAAGTTCTCGAATGCAGTTCAACAAGCAGGATAATAGCAAATTGAAACTTTATTCCACAATTATATCTGCAAAACCTCGAATCTCAGATAACAAAATTAAACAACACTAAAATAAATTAACAACTCAAGCAGACAGAACAGCAGTAAATCACTAAAAATATCAGTAACAACTCTTTCAATAGCTGTCAGGGTACATTAAATCAACAGTTTGCACTGTGATCAAAACAACGAAGATACTAACTCCTCGTTTGAATATCTCGGTTATTTTTACCTTTTCCTACAGGATGTGATTTCGCATAGAGATCTCTCTAAGGTTCTCCATAACTCCGTTCCTAGAAGAGATATAACAATAATTCTTGCATATTCGAGAGAGAACATTCATTTTGTCGCCAAAATGGAAGCCAAGTTTTGCCGTCAAGGCCAGGGTTCATTAGCTGAGCCTCCAGTAAAATCCTCTGTAAAACTTTCTTTCTTGCCATAAGACTAACATAGCGGTTAAACAGCATTTCAGATTCCTAACACTATATTTAGTGAAAACTGGAGGTTTCAAGTTATAGTGAACCAAAGTCCATGGTTTGCCCATTTTGTACTAACACTGTCATGATAATGTAGAAATGTTATTTTTCTGAGTATTTAGAATTCAAATCCGTATTTTAATTTGAATCAACCTGGCAGCAAGAACAATTATAATGAATTGTTACTAAGTTTTATTGTTTTTTCCTTACATGCTAAACTTGTCGAAAAACTTGGCGACTTTGGCGGCAAAGAGAATCTTCTAGAAATATCCTCAACTGCGGTTTTATCTATACCGAGAGTCAGAAATGTCATAAACCATCTATAGATTATGTCACTTCCTACATATTGACGGCAATTCCTGTTGAAAAGATATAAAAGCAAGCTCTCAAACCAAGAGCAGTCAGTTGGACTTTGGGTCAGCATTGATGCTGGTGAGCTAAAAAGACATTGGGCGCTATTGAAAGTGGCGTGACTAAGATTTAGTAGTTGTCTCTGTTGTTAATTCATACAAGTGCAATTTACTTTTGCTACCTATGCTTAGAGTTTGGCTAAAAAATCTCTGCGAAATAAAATTTCATTTCTTTATCCCGCTGGTTGGATTACATTCTTGTACACCCACCATAAGACTTTTGCAACAATATTTAGTAAAAGATGGAAAGTTGAAGTTATAGTGAACCAAAGTCCGTGGTTTCCCCATTTTGTACTAACACTGCCACGATAATGTAGAAATGTTATTTTTTCAGAGAAATTAGGATCAAAAATCCGTAGTGCAGTTTGAATCATCCAGGCAGCAAGAACAATTAAAAGTGTACTGTTATTTGAAAGGAAGCTAATAAATTTTAAGATTTGATTACTCAGAAATAAATCTCATTGTCCCGGTTCACTCTGAACTCTTCTAATATTTCAAAACATTATATTACACTACCATTTTGAGACATTTATCAGATAGGTTTTACCTTTATCGAAACAAACTTATATAATATTTGAAATTATCGGAATTGTGTAATTCATATTTGTTTTACCGAAACAAATTAGGAATTCAATAAATTCAAAGGAACAGAAAATGAGATTTTATCTTTACAGTTATTTGAGAAAAAAGGTTTTCGAAAAATATATGAAGAGGCAAAAGCTATAAATAACATAAGAAGTCGCCTGTAGGCTCTAAAGGAGCATATATGGAGAAAAAGAATGGAGGAATTTCGCATTTAGAATTAAGATTATGTTTATTTCTATGTGTGCATTTCAAATGAATAAAGTAGATATTCATATGTCTGAAAGCGTATTCATGTTACCATAAAATTTAACTCCTGATCCATTTATTTTTCATCCAATAGATCCAATTTTAGAAAAATGATACAATACAGATAAAATTTTAAGTAAAGGAATATGAAAATATGATCCTAGAATTTGCTGGAATCTAATATGACCGTAAAAGAATTTTCGACATCAAATGGAAAGGGGATTTGATAAAGATATCGAAAAAGTAACCAGCGGAATAAATGGATTGGAAAGACTAGCTACAATCTATAAAAAGAACTCTACTCGAAAATGCAAAACAACTTATCTTTTCAATTTAGCTTCTAACCTTAGGAAACATCTCTTTGCTGGAAATTGAAATAAATATGTAAACTGTGCAATATGGGATGCGCATGGGAAATCCTATCCATTTATTTTAGTTCCCTACCAGATATTTGATCATATCTTTAAAAAATAATAGTTTTTTTCTCTTTCTTTAAAAGAGTTTCACTTTTTTAATGGTATGAAGAGTAAGCCTTCAATGGAATAAATTCTGAAGAAATAATCGAATTATGGAATAATATCATCATATAAAGCAGTGGTTTTTAGCAAACCAAATGTAAAGTTTGCCACTTTTAATCGATGCGGTGGTCAATAGGCTAACTTGGCTATCATTAATGTCTATGGATCTAGGTCCAGAATTTACTTTAAGTTTTTCTAGTTACTGCAACAAAGAGAGCAGCTACTGCATCTCATTAGGCAAGTTAACTTGGTATTGGATGGGGTAGCTAGGATTATTATGAAAAGCTAATGCAAAGTAGGTACCCAATGTTAAATTTTAGTTAATATATATATATATCAATTATTTAATCAATACTGGGTACTGAAATATTACACACAATAATATGCAATACTAGCTACGCTCATACAATTCACCTTCCTTTGCAGACCTGAAAAAAAACTTGGCCGCTAAACAAATTAACAAACTGAATACCTAAGATACATTGCGTTGTTTTTTTTAGAAATTAGAATAATCAAAGAAAGCCAAAATTCTTAACTTTTAAATATTTATTTATTGACAATTAATTAAAGATTATTACTGCCAAATTTAAATTAATCATGTTCTAGAATATCGACATAACAAAATTGATGCACTACACCATACAAATATAGAGAAGAAATAAAATATACACATGAATACAATGCTTAGAAAATTAAGAGAAATGGATTATACTTTATCCCAAGTACATTAAATGAAAATTGTGCTGAAAAATATAAATTCAGCTTGCGACCAGTTTGATTTACAACCGTGAGTCGGAACTTAACCCTCTGACAACTGAGGGTTCTCAAAATCTGAGTACAGTTGTATACGGAGGTTCGTTTACTAATGGATAGGTGGCATAGATTCCTCCACCCCGTTTCCCCTTTACTCCTCACTACGGGTGGTGGAAGATATGAATGGAAGGTCTTTCATCTCTTATCTCTACCCCAAGGGGTCCCTTAATGACCACACACCCAACTGTCTTCTCCCCCTTTCGGAACAGTAACCGGCAGAAATCCGCCCCACTAGTATAGTTGTTGCATGACCGGTTACGGCCGGCTTAGGAGTCAGAGGGTTAACTTGGCCATACGTCGAGTTACGTTCATACTCGAATTCTATTTCATACTAGCAGCCTTCGGCGACCAGCTTGATCGCTGGACCTGAAATTTCACCTGAATTTCTTATGCATAATTTTCGATTCATGGTTCCCTTAACAAAATAGTTTTAAACTTCAAATTACTACAGACATTTAACCCTCGTTCCTTTTGTAGCCTCGCACTTGTTCTGTTCCTTGTTTACATTAGCGCAAAATATGCATTCGATTTCAACACTAAATTGACGCGGTATATTTTACGCCCAGAAGCATGCTAATCGGTTTAAAACACACTGAAGAAAAGAATTAAGGCATATCAACGTTAATCTTTCAGTTCACTGGATTATTTCATTATATACTTACTATCTTGAGAACTTCCTTTACAGATTTCATAGAAAAAAG
Source organism: Araneus ventricosus (assembly GCA_013235015.1). Lineage (NCBI taxonomy): Eukaryota > Metazoa > Arthropoda > Arachnida > Araneae > Araneidae > Araneus > Araneus ventricosus. The sequence continues at coordinate 272,312 of BGPR01001154.1, read as the reverse complement.
TGATCAAATAGAAGTAGAAAGTGAAACCCAGTTTGATATTTTCTTAGCTTTCAACAATGGAAGAGAAACACGCAATTAAAGATTTCTTTAAGCAATGAGAACAGTTTGAAATGCGTTGCAACAATGAAAAGTATTGTTGTAAATTATGCCAAAATTATTTTTAAAAATTTATTAAAATTAGAAAAACGTCACACGCTAATTTAATTGATTTCATTAAAAAGGTAATTTCTTAAATTTCCAGAAAAAATTAATATTTGTGTTGTTATATTTTCGGAAGTTATTAAGGAAACACGAAAACATTTAGCTTAATTTTTAATTAATTAAAATTTCAAATCAAAACGGCTCCAAGGTGCACATTTCCACTCTCCAAAGTATGTTTGTGCCAAATTTTGTTGCTTTAAGGCTAGCTGTCTCTCCTATAGAGCGCCAACACACAGACACACACATTCTCCTTTATTATTTAGTAGAAATTTAACTGGCATTTATCATATTCTGATTTGTATACATAAGGTTTATTTGATGACTCAGACGATATGATACTAATTAAAGCGTTACTAATTTTGATAAAAGAATAAAGGTGGATAGAATGAAATCACTGCCCATGCTAAAAGTTCTAGAAAATTGATATGACCATACGTCATTAGATATAAATTTTAATTGGAATAAAGAGGGAAAGTTGCTGCTTAGTATTGCTCAATGGAGAGCCAGCACTGATTATGCAATCATCCAAATTACAAATAATTCCAATTCATAGTAATTATCTAGTAGAATTGGCGGTATTATAAAATTTCCTGCAGAACCATATTGTTTCATATAATCCTGATTGTGAACTTTTTGCTGCTAAAAAATATTTTAAAGAAGCCTTAAGTTAAAAGAATATAATGTCTATATGCTTGAAGATACGTGAGGCCAGACATTGTCTTCTAGAAGCTTATTGAACGTCAACGTATATCCGCCAAATAAGTTGATGCGTTATCGAACACAACAGTTACAATTAATAAAATTTAACAAAAGATATTAAAAATTAATTAGAACGTCTTGTATTATACAGAATAGCGCATACGCAGCAACTTCTAATAAAATACAAATACATAAAATAGAAAAAAAAGGAAAAAAATATACAGAAGAAACAGAGTAAACAATAGCGATAACAATACACATTTTTTCCCCCTCAATGCAGCAACATCCAGTGATAGCATCAGCAAATTGTCCTACAATTAACCAAAAAATACCAGGGCACAGGGGGTATAATTTTGACCATGTAGTCTTACCCTTGACAGAAAATTTATCCATATTAGAACTCCGGTTGCGAGTGGTCTTTGAAAAAGTTCGCCATTCCAGTTCTCTTCCATTTTGATTTTATTTTCTAATTGTTTTCTTCTATGTGTTTTAATTATTTTAATTATTAGGGAATTTGATGTTGTTTAATTCTATAGTGATTTGTTGGTTAATTTTAGGACAATTTGTTTATGCAATCGCTGTATGCGGCTGCGTTGGGGGCGGAAAAAGTTGTGATGTTATCGCTATTGTTTACTTCTTATGTTTCTTCTGTACATTTTTTCTTTTTTGTTTTTCTATTATCGAACACAAAACACTTTCATAACTATTCAAGGGTGGTTTGTTCGGCGTAAAACCATAATTTGTATGTCTGCATCCCGAACTATCAATATATTTTAAAGTTTCTTAACCAGCGAGGACCTGCAAGGTGTCCCACGCCAAGTAAAATCTGAAAAATACTGACTTTCCTTTAGTTGAAATGAGTCAAATGTATGGTCTGCCTTTAAGGCCGTATTCAACAGACGGAACGTGTTTGAAGAAAAATTATTTTATATTTTTTATTGGAATTCACAATAATGGGTGTTCTGCGTCTTCGCATTAGGTTTCTTTGTTCAATTGAGTAATCGTATCACGGACAGGAAAATAATAATGTCTCGTTATTTAAGTTTTACTGAGGAAACAAGTGGATTTAAGAACTTTCTGTATTTCAAAATGAGTTTTTTGCGGTTACAAGAATTTTAAACTGGATAATAGTGTAAGTGAATATGAAGAAACTGATGCAAAATTTATATTATTCTAGATGGAATGAAACTCTAGTCAGCTGGTACAAATCTTTCACAGAAGCTACTGGAGGAAAAGATTAAAATTCTAGAAACTATTCTGGAAAATAAAAGTGTATTACGCCTTAATTCTATTGGATCTGAAGATAAAGCACATCGGGATTCTAATTTGGATTTCTAAAAACATAAAATAAAATGGATTCCTGTGTACCAAAGAAAATAAGAAAGAGTATTTTTCTATCCAAATTGTTAACGATTATTATGTTGATTATTCTTTACAAAAAAAAATGATGAAAGCATATATGTAAGAGATATACTTTTTTGTGTTCGAGATGCGCTGTATAATAAAATGTATTATTTATTAAATTTTTCGTCTAAAAATTTGTCCTTGTATAATTAGAACTGCTTGCATGAATCATTTGGAACAGATATAGCATAAAATTATTGGTAGTTTTGCTTAGATATCGCAATAATGAATTGGGGTGTCGCAAACCCCTTGCGCGTCTTCGCGCTACTCTTCGTAGCGTGCATACTCCCGGGTTAAATTTTAATAATAAAAATTAAAAAAAACTAAGTAAAAAGATTCTTTAAAGACATAGGGGACGAAACCTTTACTTGAGGTTCATTTAGTTCATTTCGTCTGGCCTAAAAGGGGTTTTCATGTACAATGATAAACTAATTATATATGCGTCGCAGTAGGAAAAATGATTGGCAGTATTTCCACAGAACGAGCCATAATTTTAGGAAACTAAGAATTGAATGTATCAAATTAAGATGATAAAAAAATGAATAAACTTTAAAAAACTTTCCAGAAAAGTACTACGGAAAATATGAAAATTAATCTTGGAAGACCATACACAATGCTTTCCGACACAATTCTCTTAAAAACTAATGGGAAAAAAATTAAAGTTTTCCACATAGTAAAAAATATGTCTGTAGCATAATTCTACAAATCTTTACGTATTACTTGTACTTGAGGTTCACTCATGACACAAACAAATGTGGCGTCTCAGAGGAAGGAAATTAATCGAAAATTCTACCTCTCCCATTTCACAGCCAGTTAATGAGTTCTGTCAGCAGGGATTTCATGATTAAATACAAGTACCTTGAAATGTATGAAATGTGTTTGATATGTGTGATCGACTCCGAGAAATATTCTAGGGAAATTTGAAGTTAACGACTAGGAAATTCTAAATAATTCTGGCATTCATATTTATTATAAGCTAACTTTCCTCACTGAATGCCCATGTCCTATCATTCACTGATGAGACATGCATTGATTCTTAGCTGTGAATTCTAAATACTTTTGACCAATGCAATACTTTCTCCTAGGTGCAGGGAGTTATATTAAGTTACAATTAAACGAACTGCCGGCATTTTATTTCGTATATTCGAAATGCTTTAGAAAATTCCTTAACACTATTTATGTTATATATTTGTTTATCGTTGTCCTATGTATCTTCAAATTTTAACTATTACTTTAAAACTCACCCTTAAATATACTTTGTTAAAAATGAGTGCTGTAATTGATATAGATAGAACATATTTCTATTTTTTCTTTATTTTTTAAACGAAATTTAATAAATAGCTGAGCATAGCTCAATTTTCTTACTAGCAGAAGATATTATATGGTACCTCTAAGATGCTGTTAGATATTTTGAATGCCGCACAATATAGTGTATATATCTCATCTATATTTCAAACCATCTTCTGTTACTAGGTTTCTTAATAACTCTTTGAGAATTACGAAATAAGAAGTGAAATCAGAATATTATGCTAAAATCTGCATTTTCTGCGATCTAATGGCTTTAATGTCTGAAAAATTAATTTTTATAATGAAACAAACGAATTCTTTAATTAACAAAATTTCGGAAATGTTAATAACATTTTATCCCTCAAATATAAAAATACATGTAAATAAGAATTACTTGGTTTTGAAGTGGTCAAGAAGAATGTGAATAGCCGTTTCTGCTTAAAGGATTGAACATACCAGATGATCTGAAAAGTAGAACAAGTGAAATACTTTATGAAAAATACCCTTTATTTCTAAGAGGGAATGAACCAAAAAAGTGACATTTTCAAATCACCAAAGTCAGGATTAAGCCTTCGAAGTATAGAGCTCACACATTTTAACTCTATCGATACGGGAATGTCCCAAACGTTTTTACAAGCAAAAGACGACGGCCGTCCGAAACGTCCGATTATCATTGTGAAGTTTTCACCCCCTTTCGTTAAGTGTGATTGATTTCATACCCGCAGCACATCCTTTCTTCGTTAGAGTCGCTCGCCCAGAAGGGGTCGGGGAATAGGGGTTTTTTCCTTAGAAATCGGAGGGCGCCAGTTGTCATTGCGGTTTTTGAGGGGGGAAGGGAGTTTTGGTTATATTTGAAAGAGGAACTCGGGCGTTCCCGTGTTTTGAGGTCCCTTTATGGCCGTTGGAAGCATAGTTTCCACCAATTTCATCAATTCTTAAATGCAATTTTTAAGGTTGGCATAAGTTTTCGCCAAATGTTTCGATGAAACAAAGACCTATGTATTCCAATTAGTCACCTCAAATCATAACAAGTGTCTTGAATTGGTAATCAATTATTAATTAATGTAATTAATAAAAGGAAATAATGTAATTCTATATGCTAATTAACTGTCTTTTCATAAATTAATCTCAATACCAAAGTTACTTTATTATACTACTACTAGAAAAAATTGGCCCTTAAATTGGTTAAAATCTGACCTGCGCTATCATTCATGTGACGAGTAAGTCAGATTTTGAAGTTTTTTCAAGTATGCAAATTTTATGCGAATTTAAGGCTAACACATTTTCTTAACTTTTAATTATGTTTAACTTCCAATTTTTTAAATTAGATAATTTTTTTGTCAATAGCTTTTTTTCACTGGTTGCTAAAGTTTAAAACTGTAAACTGATGTGATTTTTATCACGATAATGCCAGTATGATACATTTTCAAGAATTAAAACAAAAAAGGCCTAGAACTTTTTTCATGAATAGATAATTTTTGATAATAAAATTTAATTCCAAAAAAAATTGCTAAATGTTCTGGCGAATGTATCAACACAATAATTACCATAAGCATAAATAGTCACAAATATTTCGAAAACAATTAACGTTCATGATATATTCTTTCAAGAAAGAAACCATTTTCTAAATTTTCACTTCCAAAATTATAATTTCTACAACACCTAGCTAATTATGAGTCATTACGAAATTTTCCTAGAGCTTAAAGAATGGTTCATTTATTCAGAAATTTAAAAGAGTTTGGAAAATTAAAAGTGCTCATTTTCGAATGCTGTAAAAGTCCACTTAAGTAAACTGACCCATGGGATTTCAAGAAATTCTTTTATTGATGGAAATGAAGCAATTAATTCTGACTAATCTTAATTTTACTAATGACGTTCTATAATATTATAAAAGTAGCTGAAAAAATTCATTAGTGTTGAAATTTATAAAAATCTAATTATTTATTTTCCTGAACGAAAAATTATTTTTGTTAAGTGCTTTGTTAAATTAGAAATAATACCATGAAAATATTATTTATTTCACTTGGAATTGTGGTGTATAGCATGGAACTAAAAATATTATCTGTTAAGTAAAATATTAAACTTTTGGCACTTTTTATACATTTTTATATAGCATAAGTATGTCTTATGGCTCTCATATTACATTCTTTTGGATATTATAAGAGGATAATCAACTTAAATTTAAACATTCAAACAACAAAAAATTCCTAAAACTTCACTTTGCTTCGATCTTGTGCTTTAAACAATGTACATTATTTTCGAACGCTTGTTTTCAACTGAGATGGATTTAAAAATTCTGCTTCATGGTTCTTAATACTATTGATGAATTATTTTTCAAACTTTTTTTCAATAAAAAGGGGTATTTTTTGCAGGAAATATAGCTATAACAGTTTGCACAAGTTTGTGCATTTCTTTAAGTGTCTTGGAGAATAGTATTTGACGACTTGAATTTCCTCAATTTTTATTGAGGCATTTTTCCATTTCAAAACTCTCATTCCTTTCCACATTGGACATGGATTTTCCAAATTTATTATTTTATTTAAAGGATTATCTTGTTATTTGGAAATTTTTATAATTCGTGATTGATCCAGTTTTTTACTTGAGATTTGCCCGATTCACAAATATTGTTATAAAAGTTGTAAGGTATAACTTTTAGCAAATACTAACTGTATTTGCTTATTATTTATAGCAATTTAATATTTCTAAAGCTAATGAATAAGTCTTGGTAGTTTCTTTCTTTTATCTCATTGCAAATGCGTTTATTCTTTACCATTTTAAATCAAGCTATTGTTTTGTCCTTTTCAGTCAAGATTCTGTTTTTTCTCTCTGTCCTTTCAAATCAAGATTCTGTTTTTCCTCTTAGTCCTTTTAAGTCAAGATTCTGCTTTGTCTCCTAGTCATTTTGTATCAAGATTAGATTTGTTAATTTTATTCCCTTTTTAAAAAAGTAAATCTCTTGAATTATTTAGTAAAATAACAGGGATCAGATAAAATATTTGCAAAAACAGCGATAGTCGCCTTAAAATGCAAAGTAAGGTCGCGGCAGATAAAATACATCTACACAGCTTACTGAAAAAGTATTTGAGGGTTAATTGGAAGAGCTTAGGAGCAAGAAATGCAAGGGTAAATTGGAAAAATGAAAGAAAATAATTTAATCTAAATGAAATGGATGAAACTGAATAAAATTCAAAGAAACTTGGCATTAGTCTAGACTTGTAAGAAACAAATGGCAGAAAACAAAGTTTAGAAAATTATTCAGGTCATAATAACCAAATAAATCTCAATTCAGAGAAAGGAGTGCAGAGGACATCAGGAGACTTTCCTTATAATCTGATAAATTATTGAGTTTAGAAATTCTTCATGAGCGTTTTTCGAAATTATTTAAAATTTTTAAACTTATTTCAAATTTGTTTTAAAAACTTATCTTGTCCACTAAATAAGAAGTTGGATAAATCCTTTTTCTTTCCACACGCAAAAATGAATAAAATTTTTAAAAAATCAATATGCAGTATATTGCAGAACATTAAAATATATTTCAAATAACATAAAATGTTTCTACACTGCCGTTTTTTCTGCGAGATTTGTAAATTGAAAGAAAAGATCTTTAATTATTACTCATACCAATATTATGCAACGTCGTCTACGTGAGAATACCAAACGCATATCCAATTGACAACACTTCCAAATGATAGTCTCAAAGTATTAATAAAGATTAGACATCTTTTTTTGTTCTTCAAGGAAAGAAAGGCAAAATGTTACTAGCAACATTGCCAGGAGAAAGGTGGAGAATTAGAACCAAACTGCTCTGGGGGAAATTATTTTCGAATTCTTCAAGGTTTAATGGTATATTAACTAAACATTATTTAACCTTCTGATTCCGACGACCTTTGGAACTGGGGAGAATTAGAATTCTAGAACGCCCAAGTTCCTCTTTCAAAGATACGGTTTAAAATTTACTTTCCCTCAAAAACAGAAATGATAGCTGTGCAGAAAAAAGGCAATGCTTAGATGATGGCTGTTAGAAGATTGTAATATAAAAAAATGCGTTCAGCTGAAATGAGAGTCCTAAAAAATTTCCTTGTCTTCCGATCCCATCTGTGTGAACCACTCTAACGAACAAAGCATATACTACGAGTTTGTATTCAATAACACTTAACGAAAAGGGGTGGGAATTTCGTAGGGATGTTTGGTACCTTTTATTTAGCTGAACGGGTGCTTGGGCCTTTTTAGTTTTTAAAAATTTAAAATGCATGCTTCAGCAAACAGCAAAGTCATTGTAGGAACTGCGGCATCATCGCCAACTGTGTTGTAAGATATAATTACATGCGTATCTAACCCGCCCACTTTGGTGATGCCATCTGTTAACCAATGGCGAAGGAGCTGCTGCAGTATTTAAGGGCGATGTTCCACCTGATCACTCTCACACTTTTTGTTATCATCTCAACAGAGCGCGTGGCCATAGATGTAGGAGTTTAATTTACGTTTTCAACTTAATTGTTGTTCTATTAAATATGTTACCGTTCTAAGACTTGTGTTTTTATTCCGTGCTCTTTGCAATGTGTCACCATGAAGTAACCCTTCTGAGTGTAAGAATATGTGTCAATGATAGTGAGAAGTACGGTGTTTGATAGTAGTTAGGATCTTATGCCACAGCCATCAGTCTGCCTGTGTTTAATCATGCCTTGCACAAAATCACACCTTTTACCGCTACATTGGTAACCATCACCGTTCATATGCCATAGAACTAACAAAAAAAAAAGAGCGAACTTAGTTCTTGCCTTTACTTTAATGATGTGACAATACACTTTGTTCTTCAGGCTATGTTTTTCTCAATGACATAAAATGTATTATATTTCCTCTCCTAAATATATTAAACTTCATTAGCTTCAGAAATATAAACTGTAATCATGCAGATATAAACCCTCTCCAAAATTCACAAATTTAAATGCAACTTTTACGCAACATTTGTGGGCGTAGAAAGTATTTTAGTCTGCTCAATATTTCATTGAAAACTGCAACACACAGTTTTCAACAGTGAACTCAAAATTCATGAAATGATGTAGAGGTCTAGATTGCAAATTTACATTCAGTTTCAAAAGGCATTACCTTTCGATGTATTCAGGAAATACAATGAAACCTGTTTATAACGATATTGTAGGAACTTAAAAAATATATTGTTATAGACAGATTATAGTTATAGAGAGTTTGAGGATTTGGACGTCCAATCGTTATTTGCGTGTGAATAGGCAGGTTTATCGTTATAGACAATATCATTATACACAGGTTTCATAGGAGATGTATGGTTGATGATACTATTCTAGCCAAATATTTTTTTTCTGTTTAAAGCTGCATATTAGAAATATAGAAAACCCGTTATGTTATGCGAGTGATTGATTTGAATATCTGTGTTACCCATGAATTCTCGATATCTTTTGTGTGAGCACCATTTATTATTACTGCTAATGAGTAAACACAAACTAAATGATGCAGTTTTAACCTATGATTATGAATTATTTCGATCAATATTCATACATAATTTCAAAGTAAAATACTAATTAAATAATTTGAGCAATTCAACTAATAATGATTACTTTAACAACTAAATGATTTTATATCGCGCTAATTGATAAATAAATTAAAGATACATTTATATTTTTTAAGCAAAAGGAACTTACTGAAAGAACTTGATATTGAAAAAAGTTTTCCATATTTGTGAATTGTGCGCTTATAATCTGAGTATCCTCATCTTAATATCATCTTCCTCTGAATATAACCTGTATTCAACATTAAGAAATACTTTGTTTCTAACATTTCGAAGCAATAGAGTAACATATACTTCGCATGGAAATAAATGATGTTCTTAATTTATAAATAACTTGCAAGTGGCATTAAATAATTTAAATTCATTTTACAAAAATAAATACTATTTATGACATTACATTTGACATTAAATTTTTGATTCTCTGATGAGGTATCATACAATAACTTCCACACACAAACTGAAAGAATGTTATTGAGCAATATTTAAAAACATCGGCCGTAGAAAAAACATCGACAATCCAATTCGATTTTAAGGGAGTCGGAACACTTATACCGACAATTTTTTATTGGCAATTTCGATGTACCTTTTCTTAAAATCTGTTACAGATGTATGTTTGAATTTTTTTATACAAGTAAAGTACACCTTTCTCATTATACTGAAATGAGCTTTAAAATAACTCAATATATTTTTTATAATTTTTTTGTGGCAAAATAAAAAAAACTAGTATTAAAAATTTTAAACATGCATGTATAACAGATTTTGAGAAAAGGGGCATCGAATTGGCCAATTTAACATTGTCGGTTTCGACAAAAAAAAATGCAATAAAATAAATTTTGTTTTTTTTTAAACACCATTTCAGTTTAATAAGACGGGTGCACTTTACTTGTATAAAAAACTTCAAAAAAGCATCTATAACAGAATTTTAGAAAATGTACATCGAATTGGACAATTTAACATTGACGGTTTTGACATTAAAAAAATTAGTAATAAAATAAAGTTTTGAGTGTTTTTAACCAATATAATGAGAAAGGTGAGTTTAATGAGAAATAATATAACAATATAATGAGGAACCAATAATAATAATATAACCAATAATATAATGATAACCAATAATAATAATATAACCAATAATATAATGATAACCAATAATAATAATATAACGAGAAACCCATATAATGAGAAAGGCGATTCAATATAATGAGAAAGGTGTACTGAACTTGTATAAAAAATTTCAAACATGCATCTGAGACAGATTTTTAAAAGGTGAATCGAATTGACCAATTTAAGATTGTCGGTTTTGACACAAAAAAATTCGTAATAAAATAAATTTTCGAGTGTTTTTAAAAAGCTCATTTCAGTATAATGAGAAAGATGTACTTTACTTGTATAAAAAATTTCAAACATGCATCTACAACAGATTTTGAGAAAAAGCATATCGAAGTGAACAATTTAACATTGTTGGTGTAAGGGTTCCGAATCCCCTTTATTAAACGTCAGAATTGTTACGCAAATCTGCAAAACAATATATCATAGCTCGTGACACAATGGAGAATCATGGAAGACCCGGGGAAGAAACTCGATTTAAGCTAATCATAGGGTATTATTATATTTTCTTTTTTATATAAAATGTCAACAAATTATTGTTGTATTTCTTTTTGTTCTGAGCAAAAAACTAAATATGGTTGTAAACATAAACTTTAAAAAATATTAAATTTCGGAAAATTTTTTTTTTAAAATTTGTTGCATTATTGCAAAAGATAATTCAAGATAGGAAACAAATGTCAAACTCATGTAAGAAATTGAAACAGACAAATAACCTGTTATTTATTCTGAAACAAAAGTTTACTTAGCTGTTAGGTATTTTCTGAATTTTATCTGGTAAGCAATTAATTACTTTAATTGAAGAACGCATCTCGCTGTCTTTTGAAAGTCAGCTATTTTCTTTCATGGTATTTGGAATCTGTGATACTCATCATTTTATTGCATGAATTCATTCTGCAAACTAATTTGGTTTGAAACATAAAGTTCCAAATTGAATGCAGTTTTTGAATATCGTAAGCATTTGATTTCGAATCTTATCATCGATGCGCAGAAAAGTGAAAGTAGTTGCATTCATGTTTCAAATAAAGCTCAGCGTCGGAACTTAATTAAAGCATGAATCATCACACAACCACATCCCGCGAGATTTAACGCTTGGTTGATAATGGGGCGATTCAGGTATCGGATTTTGCATTCATTCCGCCAGCTTTCCTCTTTAAAATTCCCAAAAATGTGAAGCAGATTGTTTGGAAAACTTTTGAAAATGTTGAGGTCACCTTTAAAACCCCCAAACGTACTGATAATTTTTTGAAACATGTTTGTTATGAACTATCAGAAATAATTAATAGGAAAGAAATATTTTGCTTCATACAAGCACATACCTCTAGATTTATCGCTTGAAGGATAAGGAAGTCATTCTGGTATTGCATTTTGCTTTTGCTTTCATTCAGCCATCACATTATTTTACGTTTTCGATAAGCGAAGCAGATTGCTTGAAGCATTTTTGAAACTACTGAGGCAAGCTTTAAAACCTTGAAACAATATATTTTTTAACACATTTTTTATGAAATAACAGAAATTATTTTCACAAATAAAATAAGTAACTTCCCTGAATGTCATTTTTGAGTTAGAATGAACTACATATCATTATGCCCTATAAAATATGTTAAAACAGAGGAAGCACTAAACTAAATCTAAAATTTTCAAATATTAAGTTTAAAAATTAAACTTAATTTCTAAATATAAAAAATAATAATATATGATTAATAATAAATGCTTTAATGATAATGAAAATCAAAGATAAAGGATGTATAACATTAAGAAATTTATAAGACTCTTCAATATATCAGGCTAATATACAGCTAAGTATTAATATTTTTTAAATTCTCCAATAAATTTTATAATGTTCTTGAACCCTGATGTTAACGTTTTATGCTATATCATTTGCAATATCCCCGTCTTAATATAAATAAAAGTCAATGTGGATATGTATGTGGGTATGTTCCACATTTCCTCCTAAACTACTTGATCTATTTCAACCAAACTTTCTACACTTATTATTTAAGACAAGAGGAAGATTATTGTCAACTTTTCGAAGCCCAAAAGTTAATTAAGCCGTCAGTTAATTAGAAATTGATCGAAATCGTTTTCCACAATAAATTCGGTGCAATTTCTTCCACAAAAATATCTTTATACCAACTTAAAGATCAAAGTTTTACCTTTTGAATTATTTAAATTTTTAGCTGTTAAATTTTTTCTTCAATTTTCATTAATTTTTCAAAGATCAATAAGTTGTTAATTACGTGTACACTATTTTGAAATAACACAAATTTATAGCTACTCTGTTGCTAGGCAAAAGTTAGACTTTGAACTAATTTAACTTTATTTCTGAAATGTTTACTTATTTTTAGAAATATATTTTATATAAGAAGAGAGTCAACCGTCAATTTTTAAAAGTCCCAAATCTTATTAAAATTTCAGTTACCCTAGTAATACAAAGATATTGTATAGTATTGTACGTTATTGAACAGCATTCGCAATATTGTATGATATTGTACAATATCATATATTATTATATAATTTCGAACAATATTGCACAACATGTTCCGCTACCTGGGCAATTGGAAACTAAGCAATATTTTGGCATTGTCCGTGATATTTTTCGAAAATATATATATTATGTCACAAAAACTATTTTTACACATAATAAAAGTTTCAAAAGAATAGATTTTCATGACACAAGTTTCATTTCCGTTCAATTCGTTGCCCTCATTTTACTAATTTTTCAAAAATTAAATTGTGTATAAAATTTACAATTAAAAGGGGTTTTTTATTTGTGAAGAACAAGAATACGTAAGAACTGTGGCTAGATCATATTAGAAGAATTTTATGTAATTGTCCCAAAACATCCTTTAAAATTTTTCTTATACTGCAAGATTTATGAACAAAATTTGAAGTGCCTATGCAATAAATAGTAATAATTCATGGAGGAAATTAGCTATTGGCGGTTTTTAAAAATAATCTGATTCAACTGATATTCTCATATTAATTAAAAACGTTTCAGACGATAAAAAAATTTCGGTATTTTAATTTTCTATACAAAAGTAGTTTTTTACATCAATAATATTACGTGAAAGTATTTTAAACCCGAGTAACGCCGGGCATAACATCTAGTAGATCTAAAATTATGGTAACATTCAGATGGTACAGGACACATTCATATATCTAAAATATGACTGAACGTCGTCTTACGATGTGCTGTATAAAAAGGCACTGCCACGAATCAACCACGGTCCCCATATTACATGTGTCTATATATTTGTTTTGCTAAATTATATATTTTTCTTTTCATAAAGAAAATAACCTTAGATTTTGAAGTCATTCGAAATAAATGAGGACACATGAGATAAAATCCAAGTTCTTAGAACAAAAATCAAGGTAGCAATATTCTGCATATACTTTTTCTCATATGAATTCTTATGTAATGCCATTATTTAACATTTCTTTTTAGTGAAAATATGTTCCTGTATTATTTCTGTATTGAAATAAAATCAATTAATCTTTAATATGAATTCCTAGAATTCCTTTTTCTAGAAAACTTGATTTTTAGGACACAATGCATCCGTAACACTAGCCCAATTTAAAATGCCTTATTAATTTTCCTTCTTCCTCACGAAGTTGAAAATAGAGAAAAAAATTTATTTGTCTCTTAACTGTACAGAGTTGTCGGAACTCTCATAAAAGTCCATTATTCCAGAGGAATAATTTCGTTTTTCCCATTAGAGGAGGGCACGAATTAACTAATACCTGATAATATGCTGATTTGCATCCAAAATTCCATTTTTCCATTTAGAGAAGAGAAAGTATTACTAAATTAGTGATAATATGCTAATTTTATCCGAAGTATTAATGGGGGATTTATACGGTGTGAAAACGCGAGTGAACCAGTCAGGTCGTAGAACCGTTGTGTCAATTTAAGATAATATTAGGTTCAATACCTTATTTCAACACAGGTCCGACATCTATTCTGGCCTGGTGCCCTATAAAGGACACCAGGCCATCAAATAGCGTCAAGTTAGCGTGGTTTAGAAATATGAAAAGTGGGGTGCCGACTCAGCTAGAACCATCCCAGATAACAATTTTAGTTTGCAACAAGCTTGCCACAAATTTGTCATGACAAGAGTGCAAGCTTGCAGCAAGTTAACGAAAGCTTCGAAGTCACCATGAAACGAACTTGCAGCAAGCTTGCCACAAACTTGCCGTGCAAACTTATTGCAAATTATAGCAAAAACAGAGTACGAAACACAACCCGGGATAGAACTCGCGACCTACTGCTTAGTAACCAGGCGTTGATACCACTCCGCCAACTTGACTACGAGAGGAGAAGAGCGATTTCGCTAATACATCGTTCGATTCGATTCGTATACGATTTATTTTAAACTATTTTCTAAATTTCATTAATTTTTTGAGTTGAGAATATGATTTGAAGTCAAATAGAGACAGCGATTTTTGCTAATAACTACGTTTTGCTAGTACAATAAATTATAAAATTGGAGTTCAAAAGTAATTGCTTTAAAACGGGACAAAATGTCTAGTTATTATTTTTCAACAAACACTGACTGTTTTTAGATTTAATTTTGTTTATAAACGTTAAAATTTCAACATTAAGAAAAAGGCAATATAGTTTTCTTTAAAGTGCGAGTGTTATATTTAGTAAAAAGATGGAAAATGTTTCGAATTTTTTTTTATAAGAAAGTTAGTTTTTTTACAAATTATCATTGATTTATTGAATTAATGAAAAGAAGGACGGTCTAGGAGATGCAATTAAAAATCGGATGTTTTTTTAAACAGAGACAAAGATAATTATATCTTTATTGTGCTATCTTTGCAGGAAACTTGTTTTCTAAACTTGCTGCAAGTTTCATTTGCAAAGGAGGTGGCGCTATTTGTCACATCGAACTTGCAGCAAATGCATCGCAAGCGAGGGTGGCGCTAGTTGTCACAGAGAACTTGCTACAAGTTCGATTCAAGTTTGACGCGTCAAATTTTGCCATGACAAGTCACAATAAAACTTGCTGCAAACTTACGTGCTATCTGGGATAGTCATCTGATGTATTTCATATTTCCAGCGGGCGCACCCTCTATACCTTCATGAAAGAAATCGCGTATTTCTTGGAAGCACTATTGCAAAATATCAATTTTTAAAAGGGTCATTATTAAAATTAAGTTGTAATTGGGAAGGGCGAACCCTCTATACCAACATGAAAGGTCGCGAGTATTTCTTAGAAACGCTATTGTAGAATATCAATTTTGAAATGGTCATTATTAAAATTATGTTTAATTGGGTAAGAGCGCACCCTCTATGCCAGCATGAAAGGTCGCGCATGTTTCCTAGAAACGCTATTGCAAAATATCAATTTTTAAAAGGGTCATTATTAAAATTTTTAGATGTAATTGGGTAAGGGTTAATAAGTACAACTATTTTGATCGTTTTTTTAAAAAAGGAGTGTAAACACCATATCAATATGAATTGACTAAAACATTAGTTGAATGACGTGAAAACTAAACGGAAAACAATAAAATTTCCAGTTTATCAGCTGATTTCTTGACATTTGTAATATAAAACTGCAAAAGCAATGTGGAAGTAAAAAAACAATTGAAAGTTAGATATACAATTAAGAAGTCAGTTTTATATTCATTTTACTGACTTAAGTCTAAACATTAGCGCATATTTCTGAAATACAAATAGCAGAGTCGTACAAACGCCTCGTATTCCTAACGATGACTAATAGTACATAGAAATGGAGCTGGAAGAATAGCCAAGATCATACTTTCGTAACTCTCTCTGGTAAAAAGATATGAAAAGAAATTCGTTTGCAGTGTAACTTTTTTCCGCCCGCTGGAAGGTTAAATCTACTAAGGTTGCCCTCAAATATCTCAAATGTAGCCTCTATTAATCTAATACAGAGGTTCCCAACCTGTGGTACGAGCACCCATGGGGTGTGAGAAGGGCCAGTTGGGGGTACGCGAACACAAATTTGGTAATGGCGGACGCAAGAAAACAAAAGGGATTAAAAAGTTACAGAATTTAGTTCCTTGTGGAAAATGCATTTTCTACTTACACTATATGCCCAAAAGTATCCGGACACTTGCAGATTTTCACATTTTTTAGAATTTCTGCGGAATGATTTAACTGACTGCCTTTAAACTTCGGATATATAAAGAATAGACAATAACTCGCATTTTACATGGAAGATTCGGTCCTGAGGGGAATTAGGGGACCATCTACAAACTGATGAAAACAAAAACGTTTTTTGCCCACCCCGTTCCATAGAATACTGATAACGAGATGAAACTTTCAGAACTGGTAATGTTTAATGTGCGTAATATTTACAGAAATTTTTGTAAACTCAGCGTAAATATTTGGGAAGATATAAAGGTTTTCTTAAAAAATCTCAAATTTTCCCACCTGTTTGTTGCTTATAACATGCAGAATTTTCTGTTATATTATACAAAACTTACAGAAAAGGTGACAATTTGTTAGAGAAGCATGTTGTAAAAATTTGGAGAAGAACTTTTGAATATTACAGGAATTATGAGCATTTTTAGTAAATAATGTTTTACTGCACATGCGCGAAATATAGTGTAATTTTTCTTTCGCAACTTTAAAGCCAGATATATAGGGCAACTTATACAAAAAATTCAGTTCAATATCATTAGTATTCAGAAAGATATCGGCATTACAACGAGCAGAATTTTAGCTCCTGTCGAAGAGAAGCTAAAAGATGAGGGGTTGTACACAAATTGATATATTTAAAACTTATATCTTTAAATAGTTATATTGAATTGTATAGTGGTTAGAGTTTGCTGAATACCCATAAAGCCTTATCAATTGCGTGCATAAATTAAGTTCCAGCTGATTAGGCACTATAAATAACAAAAATTTTATTACTTTAATTTTATTATTTACATGATTATTAACAAGTTGCATATTACAATTTTACGGCCAAACGATATTTTTAAATATATTTCTTTTATGGCGAAACGATTTTTTAACTAATTAATTTCTTTCCTTAAAATATTTTAATAATTCTACATATATATTGTTTTATTCGTTACGAATATTAGATGTGTTCATGGGTATTCAGCAAATTCTAACCACCACACAATTCAATATAACTATTTGAAGATATAAGTTTAAAAAATATCAATTTGTGTACAACCCCTCATCTTTTAGCTTCTCTTCGACAGGAGCTAAAATTCTGCTCGTTGTAATGCCGATATCTTTCTGAATACTAATGATATTGAACTGAATTTTTTATATAAGTTGCCTTATATATCTGGCTTTAAAGTTGTGAAAGAAAAATTACGCTATTCAATCATTGCATATCTTATATAAAACTACAATGATTTGTTTATCTGAATTTCAGTAAAATGTAGTAAATTCAATGTATATAAAATTATAATATTTTCTTTTCCCTTAATGGATCACATTCTTACCGTTTTAGCTTCATATGTATAAAAGTAAAATAAAATATATTTTTCTAAAGTGGAATTTACAGGTATTTTTCTTGTTCATGAAAACAAAAGAATTATGATTCGAATCAGCAAGTAAGAATGAAATCTAAAAATACAATGACTATTTTATAAAATCGAGCTTCAAATATTATAATGTTTTATAATATGATTTTGTATAGTAATAAATCTGTAAATCTTTCAGAAATTAGAATATAGCAACCTTTCTTTGGTTAAATAATAGATATTAATTAGAAAAAATTCGTAGTCAGAATCAATGAATAAAATAATTAAATTAAACGATTAGGCTTTTAATTCTGTTATGTTTCGGGGCATTATATCTAATCGATTTCTGCCAAATGTCAGTGTTTGAGATTATGGCAATTTTCTAAATTCTTTGATTTAAATGAGAAATTGTTCGTGTAACCTTTAGAATGATAATGAATGAATACCTATTTTCGTTCTCTAATTACGTTTTCAAAACATTTGTATCTTGTGCACCATTATTTCTTCGGATTTGCCTTTCACAAATCTCATTAGGTGTTTAGAGTATTCATTTAATTTCTGCAGTAATTTACAGATGCTTGAAACTTTATGTTTCTAGAAAGCTTATATTCAATTCAGAATCATAAATTTAATTCAGGATTATAAATTCCAAAATGAATTTTCAGACTGATCTTCATGTATAATTTCTACAGTTGGAAAAAATATACCGGTTTAAACCGTTTTTTTTTTGCTTCGGTTTTTTTTCCCGGGGTAAAACCGGTTATTTTTTTAAAATCCAAAAACAGGCAAAAAAAAACCCCAGAAGAATCAGCTATCAAAAGATAGGCTCGATTTTAGGTTCGAGTTATGAAGTTTCGAATTTCATCATCTTAGGCCAATCAACGACCACCGCTTTTTCGAGGCGGACATTGAGATGGTTTAAAATAGTCATACTCGAGCTTTCATAAATCCATCAGTTTTGTTCACAGAAGAGTGGAACATTTTGTTTAAAATTTCAGAGTGCCAAAAATATTTTAATAAATATGATTAATAGGAGCAAGGGACTGTAAATTTTTTTTATTATTAGACATATAGACGCAAGCAACACAAAATATGATTATTTACCCTGTGTTCTCTAATTTCTTTTTTATTAGTCTACAATACTTACTTATTGTATCAATTACTCATTTAAAATCAATACTTATTTTATTTCTTACTTATTTATACTCATTACTTATTACATTAATTAATTATTGTGTTAATACTTACTTATTGTATATAATTATTAATGAAAAATTCTGCCCACGAAAATTGCTTTAAAAAAAACTGAACCGGTTTTTGAAAAACCGGTCTTTTCAAAAATCTGTTATTTTGAGCGGTTTTAACCTGCAGGTTAAACTGGAGGTGAAAAAAAACCGGGATTGTTTTGCAATTACCGGCATCCCTAATAATTTCACAAAATGGTAGATTGTTCCCGCGCTCTCGTCATTCGATTTTAATAAACATTTACATTTCCTTAATTTTGATTTATAAATGACTTCGAACAGCATATATCAAGAAAGAATGCTTTCAGCCAATAAAATGGTAGTATAGTGCCACTGAATATATTTGCGCAATAGGATACCAATCACCATTTTATGAACTTTCACTAGTGTTCCTAAATGTTTGTAAGTTTGCTATGCAGCTTTATTAGAACAAATTAAAATTAGTGTTTTACGCTTTGCTTACATGCTGTGAAACTGTTATATTATATTTATACATAATTATAATTTTTTTTTTCTATTTACAAAGTTCTGAGTTTTATTCAAGTTGGCAAAAAAAAGTAAGTGTATCTTTATAATTCTTCAAATGAGAAATATCTTTAATATATTTATTCCAAAACAATGATCACTCTTCTACATTTTTTACGCAGAGAATTATAAGCAATGCTTAGAATCCGTACTAAAGAATAAACCCTGTGACTGTTAGCCAACAGTTACTAAACAGTTTCAAAATTAATATTTACCAAGCATACCAAATAATAAGGGTTGTAGCTATTCACCAATAGTAATAATAAATTCTGTAACTATTAACCAATAGTTAGAATGAGGGCTTTAACCATTAACCAATAGTTAGAATAAGTGCGGAAACATTATTCAATGGATAGAGCTATTCTTTCATGTAACTGCATGAGACCTGCATCTCTTTCAAACACTGCAAAATTTATGTTTCAATCAATTTCTCCTATTTCTTAAGGAATACATTGTTGATATCTTTCGTGTCTAAATGGCGAATACTAAAGGTATTTTCATAAATGTTGATGAATAAGATATCAATTCTGATAAAAGCGTAAAGTAAATATGTCGAAATCATTTCAAATATTTATCATAAAAG
>BGPR01001154.1:222609-252238 GCA_013235015.1 Araneus ventricosus | reverse complement strand
ATCTTTTGCTATCGCATGAATTATGATTATGAGTTTGGTGATGTTTCGGAAAGGTAAAAGGAGTTAAAGTGATCTTAATAAATATTTATATCATGCGCATTCTTTAGGAAAATGCAGAGGAATATTCTCAGCTAGTAGTAACGAAATTGAGACTTAAAAGAGAGTGAATAAATCAAGAAAAGTACACGATGTTGCTTTTTCTAGCTAAGATAACCGAATGGAATATTCTTCAGACATGTGGTCTTTCACTTATAGTTATGAGAACAGGAAACAGAATTGAGTTACAATTTTTTTATAAGTCAAGGTTGAAATTCAGTGACAAATGCATAGTGAGATAATAGGTCAGTGAGAATATAAAAATAAAAAATAATTTATTTCTAGTGTCGTTTATTTATAATAAAGTGCCGATTAGAAGAAACAAGAGGACTATTTTGGGACGGACTCCTAATTTTGAACTGCGGTCAGATGACGAGGATCCTGCTCTCCCAGCTTCCACTCCACACCTGCATAAGATTTAGCATGCAACACGCCCAATGCACGACAGATGTTCAGCTGTCTCTGGTTTCGAACATGGAATGCTCCGGTTCCGAGACCGACACTTTACCACTAGGTCACCGCAACCGCATACTTTATTTCTAAAACTTCCACAAACGTCATTCGATCTAGCGTCAAAGAAACATTAGATCCTCTACGGAATAAGCATTTAAAATATGACACAAAACGCTATGTAGGATTTTACCAATTTTCATATAACAGTGATATGGAAAAAACATGTATTTAAAACATTTGAGCAAGACCCTTTTGTGATGAGTAATTCGTCTTACGAAACAAATTCGAAATGAATAAGAATAATATCTCCATCCATCACAGTTTTCTTCATTCTTTAGGTGGTTTAAATGTAGTTTCAAATCTAACCAGAATGACATGTTCTTAGTTCTAGTAAATACATTGATATTTAAAGTAGGCGACGATCAGAGCTTAAAAACACAAAGTATTTATATATTTTTGCACTCATGTCCATAAATTGAAATTATTTGAGAATCTAAAAAAAACTGCTCTGGAGTAAAAATATCTGAATAAATGGAAGAAAATGTTTTAAATGTATCATCTTGGATAACATGTTTGTGTTTCGAAATGAAATAAATCAATAGATTATGCAGAAAGTACCATGTGAAGGTCAGAGAATATAAAAGGAATTTTTCTTGTGATGCAGCGTAGTTCGAAACGTGTGCAAGCCTAAGGTAGCAAAAGACATGTAGCTATGACTCAAAGAACCCACATGGGTGATTTATTCTGTGGTATGATATTCGTTCAGTCAGCATATAGATGAACGCATATAGAAGCATCTTAGAAATTTGAAACCGCTGAGAACGTCCTACGTAGGCTATTGCAGCGGTTCCAAAAGAATATAAACATTAGAAGACGCATCAGAACATGTCGTCGACGGGCCAAATTATTACAGGAACACTAGTACTTGGTTTTAAATACCATAAGAAACAAGGAAAATGCTGCAGCAGACATGTACCGACTTTTGTCGCCATCCACAGGTACCACAGTTTCAGCGCGAATCCAGTACAGACAGTTCATGTAATACTTTCGTTGTATTTGTAGGTCTGAGAAATGACCAAGCAGCCTCGTGATTGGTGTTTACTGCATCCAGAAAATTGGGCCTTGTATTTTTTTTAGCAATCGAATTTTCCTTTCATTCGAGCACATGTCCTATGAAGGAAACTAGTGATACTTGACATTACTTTTAATTTTTCTTATATTTCTCGAATATTTAAATTGATAGTATCATAATGGATTTGCTTTCAAGAAAGAGATATATACTTGTGCTAAACTGATGTCTCATTTAACATAAAATAATTATATTTCATGAAAGGTCAAATACACTAACATTAGGGATACTTGGCCCTAAGTTAGGGATGTCTGTGACCCAAGGGGTAGAGATACTTGTCCCTGAGGGTAGGGATACTTGACCCTACATGCGAAAGGTACTTCAATTCTTTTGATAATTTGTATGTACCCGAAATTTAGATCTTAGGTTATAATTGCTGAATTGGAAACGTCTTTATTATCAAATAATATTAATGAAACATATATTAAAAATTAAGTAATATGGTTGTTGTAAAACGTTGTTATTATTACTATAATCTAATTATTAAATTAAATGCGTTAAGTCATTACATCAATACTAGTTATTAAATTAAATTAGTTCGAAATTTAATACACTATTAAAATATTAATTTAATTAAATGAAAAAAATTGCATCAATAGAGCTGGAAACCTATCAACGTCATTAGTGAGTTACAGAATTGCAGGTATTGGAAAATTAAAGTAAAAAAATAGCATCAGAACCCAGAAAAAATTTTAAAAAAGTTCTACACAAAGCAAGAATTTGAGAATCTTAATAGTCTTACTCGGTTCTTCTAATATTTAAATACAAATAAAACAAAAGAATAAAAAATATTTTTGGAGAAAATTCAAATCTAGAAAGAAAGATTAACTCAACAGAAATGGTGAAACATTAAATATAGCGAAACGATGGCAAATAGTTGAAGCAAAAGATTTTTATTAAAATAATAAATAAATAAATAAATCTCTCTTCCTCAGGCGAGGAAAAAATAGATTAATTAAATTTAAATTATCTTTAAAATTCTTATTAAACTAATTAAGTGCATTAATTAAAATTATCATATTATAACGAAATTTTATTCATTAAATAATTACTAACAAGCAATTTTTAAATACTTTTCTCTATATTTGAGTTGTCATATTGCCAACAAACTCCACTCACTATAAAAAATGACCCCAACCGCAAGATAGGCTTCGGTCGGCTACAATATAGAAGCTGCAATATATCTTGATAGGTTCAAGTATACCTACCTTTGCAGGGTCAAGCATTCCTAACTTGATTTTTTCTAAATAATCTAAAAATGAAACGAATTAGAATTAAGAAACTGCATAACATTGTATCTCAAATTATAACTAGAAATATGCTTAAAACTCAGAAAAACTTTTATTCATCAGATTTTCAATAGTAAACTTCCTATTTACTTAGGAATGAAAAAGTGAAAATTTACTTTTGATACCCAAAACATATTTGCCTACACACCATTATGCTGAATTTTTAGATTGAAATGAAAGTCCTCTCCAATATACCATGTGACTGAAGGTCAGATAAAAATTTCACACTGAAATTACCAATTATCTCAAAATCTGAGAAAATCCCGTAGGGTCAATTATCCCTAGGGGTCAAGTATCCCTAACTTTCCTTACTCATATCAAGAGCATCAAGTCCTGTTACAAGTGCCACAGAACACCACTGTTATGGTGGCGATGATCAACTGTCTGGAGCGGAATTATAAAGGGTAATCGAGAAATCTCCATGTAAATCATGAATCCAGGACAGGATAGATTTATTTTTATATCATTCAGGGATAACATTTTCTTTTACTCAAGAGTTGCAATGGCACATATTTTTTGATGAATGCTCACGTCTTCCCCGGTAAACAACGTTAACGAATGATGAAGCGAATATCACTTGTTTGAAATGACCGGGTTTCCTACCCGATTTGAGTCCAACTGAGCATGTATGTGACATGCTAGGAAGAGAAGCTGCAGCATGAATACGCCCTAGCATTTCTCCAGAGCTTCTGATATCTTTGCTTAAACAGTGGGGCAACCTACCACAAGAACAACTAGATAGTTTATTGTTAAGCGTGTTCATACGTTGTACTAACTGACTTTCAGCTCACAATATGAAAACATCCTACTGTCCTTTATAAAACTCATTTTCTGTTGGTTTCTCTAGATGATATATGTGTCAACAAATTACAATAAATCTTTTGTTAAAATCCTATTTTTAAAACACAGCTTTATTCCCTTCAGAATTTGCAATCAGGCATTGCATTTCAAACATATTTTATTGCAATTCATTTATGCTGATTCTGCGTCAAAAAAGAATATTGTATCTATAGGCTTATTACGGCTTCATCAAAATGCATATCTCTTAATTCCTTTCAAGTACTTTTATAACCTAGACATAGTAGTGACGTCTCGACTCCGGGACCGGAGGGTTCCGAAACCCTATTTCCCCGAAGACCACCGTCCTGTTGCCCCTTAAATCATACCTAGTGGTTAAAAGTTCACCCACTCGTGTGGACAGGAAGTTCGGAGGGGGTTGAAGCTCAGGCTTCGTCTTTGTCATCTGATTGCTGTTCGAAATTGCTAGATCCGTCTCAAAATATCCCTGGTGTTGCTTCAAAACGGGAGTTTGAAATAACTAAACTATACTTTTAAGCTCAAAATTTCACGGATTGAAATTATCTTTTTGTTATCCAAATAAGAGTTTAAGATTAAGGCTTCTCTGAATTTTCGAAACATTATTAAACCTGGCAGATTCTTGAGCAGCATTAATAAAAGGCGTTTTATTAAATATAAACATTGCTCTCTCTTTACTAAAGATAAGCTAAGACATTCATAAATTCGGCGTCATTTTAAAATTCTCTGAATTTGATTGATGATAGAAATATGCATTCAGCTAATAAAGCCAAATTACGATTATGCTTTTAAATATACTTCAGCGAATCCGTTCGTATGCATTTTTAATGATTTAGAATGATAATAATATTTAAAGTGAATTTCAATTAAAATCATATATCACGAAGACGTTTCCCTTGTTGACTCTTTTTATTGCAAAGAACAATTTTCTTTGTGTTTGGCTTGGTGCTTTAATTAATAGAAAAATGACATTAATATACATAAATAACCATAGCCTTAATTTATCTCTAATCCCAAATTTCTGTTAAATTATTAGGTTTAATTTTGAACTTTAGATTTGAGAATTGAATTAAAGGTCCAAAGGTCAATTAGCATAATAAAATTGCTTTCAAAATTTAAGCTAGTATTTTTTGCCCATAAATATTTCAACAGCCAGGAAGACATGGATTTTACATTAATATTATTTTATTCATCTGTAATTGAACTAATTTTATAATTCGAATGCCAGTTCAGGTGGAGATGTCGTAAATTTAAGATGGATTTATTTTTATGCTTTAATTTTTAAAATCATGCAAAACGTGCTATGTAAAATTTATGAATCGTGTTCGTAGAAAATGAAGTGATCATATTTTCAAGCAACAGATTCTGGAATAAAATATCTTATCTCCATCAAATTGTTCAGTCAATTAATAAAGTTTGAACTTCCTTCTTCAACTTCGATTAATTTAAACACCTTATCGGAAGAAGCCTTAATATATTTTTTGTTAAAGAAAAGGCAGATGAGGAGGAGATTCTGAATACATAATGGAGTTAATATTTCTTAAAGGAAAAGTTCAGAGAAAAGTTCTAGAGATAAAGATCTAACTTTCTAAGATGTTTCGAATTAAGTGTTAAAATTTAAAGTGCGATATCTGGATCGTAATATAATATTCTTAACATCAGAAAATGGTTATTGAGTTTCTTGAAAAGTCATGACTTTCGATTCTACAGGCGCATCAATATGAAATTGGTGTTAATTAAAGAGTTTAAAAGTTAGACACGTCTTCATGTGTGCATTTCTTTACATTAAATTTTCACATGATACGTAATTCAAAACTAAAGTAATTTGATAATTCTACCATATATGTGAAATCACTAAATATCCACGATTATTTATTTCACCTAGGAAGCTCTTAATTTTTAATTGCATATTCGAATTTGCAACCTGGATTGATTTTATTCCATTTTTAAACATTCATAATTGCATTCCAGTTCAATTCGGATACATGACCATTCAGAAATGTTAATTTTGTGTGAACCTTAGGCTTCTATTTAGAGTCTTTTTAAACACACTTCTGTTATGCACAGGAAGCGAGTTTGCCAATATCACTTGTTAGTCTCGTAAAGTAGAGACAGGCAGCTTGAGTAATACTAATTATGAAGAGCTGCTGGATAAGCTAAAAGCGTCCTGGCTTATTGCATGCAGTGGAATTTCTATGAGATGGAGCATTTTTAGAAATGACGAATCGGATGATTTAAAATAGACATTTATTAGACGACCACATTTAAGAACATATTTACATATCACATCTTATAGTAAAGCAGCAGCTTACAGCTGAAGTCTCTTCGAGAGAGAATGCTTAGAGAACCGTAACACTTCCTCTCTTTCCCTCTTCTAAAATTACATAGTAGAGACAAGTATATATACTCTAATAATCATCTACATATCAGCTGCGGGAATCGGATAGACAACGTCATACGATTCCGATTAAATAGCTGCTAAAAAAGGATGTCAAGTGAAGTGATTAATTTAAAGAAAGAATGCTTCAAATCTTAGAATAAAGGTACGAGAGACAATTTAGAAAAGATGCAAGCTTCTTAGCTTAAAAAGCAGAATTTCCCAACAACTTCAAACTTTTATCCCCGAGGAACAGTTACTATAGACAGTAATTTGAATTTTTGAACAACTACGAAAAAGCAACTATGTGCATGTTTTATTGTAAAGAGATGTAAACTCATCGAATGCAGACTTCCGCAGTTTTACAAACATTGTCTACTGGCGTATAGCATACGGTAATGTTATGTGATTTGTACTAAGCTATAATGTAACGCAGCGGTACCCAACCTTTTTGGTTATGTGGCCCACCTGTTGAGTAAAAAAATATTTTGAGGCCCACTAACTAAATAGGCGAATAAAAAATACAAACATATTATGCACGCATATTTCAGTAATTAGTTGAGTTTACTGTAATATTGTTAAAAATGTAGTGTTTATAAATGAAAAAAAATATACTGATGTAACTTAGCTGTCGCAATGTAATTCAGCTCAAAGGCAAGCGCTCAAGATTAATAATAATTATTAAAAAAACTCATTGGGGTTTTCGACATTGTTCTTAGCCCATGAGAGATTCAATATCCGGATTAAAACTTGACAGTGTCAGCCTCAAGTCACTTTCTACATTCAGTTTGTTTCTATAGTTATGTTTCAAATACACTAAAGTTGTAAAGGCACTTTCACGCAGATATGTGGTCGAGAACCAAATGAAATGACTCAATGCAAATTTGGCAATTATTGGATACATGTATCCAGAACCGGACAAATGATATTGTTCTTAAAACGATTTTAGAGTCTGGTTGCATGGGTTCAATAAACGAGTCTTCTTCATTTGATGGTACTTTCACTTTCTTTACCCCTGACTTTGAATCGTGACTAATGTTCCCAATGCCCACCAATAAGCTATCTACGGCCCACAAGTGGGCCGTGGCCCATGGGTTGGGAACCGCTGATGTAACATATTTGCTAACTTATTAAAACTACTTTAAATAACACCGCTAGGTAAGTATCATGAGGTCGCGGTGCCCTGGTGGTTACGGCTTGACCTCGGGACCGAAAAGTTTAAGTTTCAAAATTCTATTCCGTCGAAGTTCCGCAGTGTAAACAGGTCTGATGCACATTAAATCCGTCGGAGCCAAACGTCCTACCGCTGATACAGCGCTGAATATTGTAGAGAGAGGCGCTGTGTCAGATGTCGTCTTTGTCATCTGACCACGATTCGAAGTTACGAGGTCCGCCCTAAAATAGCCCTCTTGCAAAACAAGATGTAAATGTAACTAAACTAAATTATAAAAATCATACAAAAACAAATATACTGCTCCGGAAGGTATTCTTAATATTTTTCATGTAGAATGACATACGTTTATTACAAAATGTTTAATATCTGAAAGCCTAGAAACATCACACGGAATAAATACAACAAACAAAGAAAATATCTTATTACATAAAAACTGCCAGCATCGAAATTAAAACAAACTACAATCAAATTAACAAAACACAAAAGAAAAAATACTACAAATGAAAAGGAACAGATATAACAATAATCAAAGTAATGCGAAAGAAAAAATCATATTGTGCTAGGAATACTCACCCATACATTGCAGAAATTTCTGCAATTTTGTCTGAAAGATTGTCTGTATACTGTATCTCTTTATAAAGTTATTCTCTCCTCTTAACAGCTTTGCACGAACACCGTTCGGGCACTGCGAAAGGGGGCTTCCCTGATTTGCCAAAACGCCGCTCTGGCAGGTTATTTTTCTAAGCCAATCCACTGATTCACTTTCTTTACTTTGTAATGGTACGAGTAAATGGCTCTAGCAGTCTTAATTAACATTAGAAAGATGGCGTCTTCCTTATACCAAGGAAGACTAGGAGCGGTCGTTTTGACCGCTATCTTTTAATGACCAAAAACAACACTTTTTTCAAGATTTGTTTGCTGAAACAAGTTTTTTAATACATTTTGTTATCAGATTTTACATTTTCTTCAGATTAATTTCCTGTTCATCACTTTTCTTTGTTTTATAATATTTTCTCGAGAAAATACAATATATATGTAATCAATTATTAATAAAATGCGATGAATGCAAAATAAAGCACATTATGCATAGGAAATTTCTTCCAATTACACAAAATATTTTAAATCTAAATCTCATATAATAACAACATAAAAAATACATTTAAAAATATAAATATCACAAATTCATTTACTTACATTACTGTTTCTTACAGTTTCTACAAACTCTCAGCTTTATCATTTTGCTTGTACAAGAACCGCAAAAGGGCTTCTTGGAATCACAACAAATATTCATAGTTTTATTATGGCATCTATTGATTTCGCATTGCTTTGCGCTTCTTGCTTAAGGCAATGGGTCCATCATCTGTACCTGGAGTGAAATCGGAAAGCGTAGACGTATTAGAGGCAACATAATTGTTTCGCTGCTCATCAGCTAAATTCAAAATATAATCACAACGCTTCATTTTTCTACCAACAACTTCCTTGTAAATTACCCAAGCATTGATAGCAGCTAAATCTTGTTGAAAAAACCTTGTACCGGCCATCGTCGAGAACCGGATTTAGTTGAATACTTTCTTCCCATCTGATCAAGTACATAAGCGCCATATTTAGTTGAATTATAAAATTTAATAATCTCATGAGTCTTCTTTCCATTGCATTCAACTTCGAGTGTAGGATGAAGAGTGCTTATCAGTAGAATACTTTTGTTTTTCTTTCCTTGGTATTCTGTCAGAGTAATATTATCGTGTTTGAGAAACTTTCCTTGAATAAGGTTACGTGTTGTAAATCGATGTTTATAGATGAACTTTCATCATTTTCAAATTCAGAGCAGAAATCGTTTTGCGCAATTCCTGTAAAACATTCATCCGATGAAGTTGGTTCACTTTCATTGCCAGGAATATAGGCATCTAATGATAAATCAAATTTTGCATCAGAAGAATCGGTTTCATATAAATTATGCAACATTTGTGAAATTTCTTTTTCCGACAGCATTCTTTTACAAATGGTTCTTCGTGACATCGTGAAAGAAAATATATGACAGAGCAGGCAAAGAACATTCAAAGAAATGAATATCTGTCATTTCAATAAAGCAGAAGCTTCGAGCGCAAAAAGAATTGCTGAAAATTTCAATTTTCACCCCCCTTCATTGATATTCCTTTTAATCAAATCATCTGGCAAAACAAAACATTAAAAGAGTATAAAAAATAACAGAGTAGACCAAACAAAAAATACAGTAAAACAACATCATAAAATGAGATGTTTGTTTAGCGGTCAAAATGACCGAAATCAGTCTTTCTAGGTATAAACCTTTATAGTTTCGATAATTACGAGCGAAAAGAAATAGTCTTTTTTACATGTTCTTTATGAATAATCAGGAAAATTCAATGAACGAACAAGAAATCGAATGAAAAACAAGGAAATATGAACGTTTGAAATTGGCTTGCGGTCAAAATGACCGCTTCTCGTTATTCTATTGTTAATGTTGATAGAAAAACAAGTGTAAATCAGTTTTAAAGCCAGGTTAGATTAGGTAAACAAATTTTTATGTTCTTTTTCCTCTTGCAATGAAATATTAACAAAAATTAATAAAATCAATAATTGTAATTTTTTACTGTTGATTTGAATTTATAAAATCAATTTGAATGAAAAATTGCTTACAAAAATGTGCTTAATTTTGGACACAATTTGATAGAAAAAGAAACGGCTAAGTGGTTAATATTAGTTTCCAAACCATGTAGTCAATGGAAATAATAGAACTATTATTATACCTCCTTTCTCATTCTTTCACCATCTCGAATAGAAAGAAATTTTCCTTTATCTAAGTGTCGATCTAAAGTTCCAAAATAAAATTAATAACAAAGGATATATCCACTTAGTATCAATAGTTGAGATTATATTCCTATGATAATAGCCAAGCAAACGCGTTCCCCCGCGATTTATGATAATGGGTGAATGGTCAGTTCGGCTCTATTATATTCACTCCAAATTGTTATAGCTTATTGTAGGAGATGTTTAATATCTAAGTTGAATTTCACACTTAAGGTAATGCGTTCCTCTTGGAGACGGCCGCTTTGAATGCTTCGAGATGTAATTATTTTGAAATGCGGCTAGATTTAATTGATTATGGATACCATTGGAAAAAATTATTTCTCGAAATAACAAAGCACGAAGTAATTGTGAAAATAACAGTATACATAACAGTATCTTGCAACGAACATTATACTGATAAATGGAAAGATGATAGAGCAGCTATTCAAAAGCTACAGCTATTTCAAAAGATATAAAAAGTTTAACCCTGTGGGAAGCGCCACGAATACGAGGATGAAAAGCCGCCGGATAAGTGAGTGGGGTCTCGCTCTCCCGGAGAATACAATACTGGTCAGGGCTTGCCTTCTGCCGGTTATAGTGCGTGCCTCCTACGGGAGTGGTCAGGCCATGCCCGGTGGTAGCTATTGGGACTCCGGCCTCAGCATTGGAGTTGTCGCAGCGTTTTTGCAGGGAGGGGTGTTTTGATGCGAATTTCAAAAGTTGTAAAAACAATATATAACAATAATTTTTAATTTATTTTAGATATTAGTGTAATTAAGTTTAAAATACATTTCTTTAGGAGGATTTGAAGAATTACACATGCAATATTTCATGATTTGATGATTCTAAAGTATTTTAAATGCATGTTGTGTCGGTAGTGTTTTTTTTTTGGCTGAGATCTATGCTCAGAGTTAAATTTCTAAATTCTGCTCATATATATTCCTCACAATTAGGTATAAAGACTTATCAAGATCATTTAAAAAATAAAAATAAATCTGCTTCTCACTAAAAGATGATGGCGATTCATTAATAGCCTCAAAGGACCAACAATCTTGTTCTCATCAAAATAGTATAGTCTGTTAATTTGCAACATCCTTAGCAATGTATGAGGGCTATCCAGAATGTAACTTACGTTTCAGAAGAAGAAAACAAAACAAATGAGAGGAAATATTTTTATTACTTACATGTGAAAGGCACATTGCTTAGCTATGTTTCAACATAATCTCCGTATAACTTAAGGCACCAGTTAGTTAATTTCATTGTCATAGAATGTTGCCGCCTGAGATTTCAACCATGCCCGACCGTCTGCATACAGTTCCTCATCATCGTCGAAGCGCTGTGTTGCGAGTCACGTTTTCATGTGTGGAAACAAGTGAAAATCGCTCGGAACAAGGTCCGGAAAGTATGGTGAATGACCAACGCACCCCCCTACGTAACCATTCGAACTCGAGAGCGCTTGGATGGTTTCTGATGGGAGCTGTTTCGTCACCCACAGTACAGTCCAGACCTTGCTCCGAGCGATTTTTAACTTGTTTTCACACATGAAGACGTGGCTCGCAACACAGCGCTTCGACGATGACGCGGAACTGCATGAGACGACAGTGCATGGTTGAAGTCTCAGGCGGCAACGTTCTATGACGATGGAATGAACAAGCTGGTGTACCGTTACGGTAAGAGTCTTAAGTTATACGGAGATTTTGTTGAAAAATATCTGAACAATGTGCCTTTCAACTGTAAGTAATAAAAAAAAATTCCCTCCATTTGGGTTTTTTAAATTCTAAAACGTAAGTTACATTCTGAATAGTCCTCGTAGAAGTTTTTTTAGTGCTTATTTTACTGAGACATTTAGAACTGTGACTGTGAACAATCGCAACAGTTTATAGTCATTTCTCATGCACACGGACTCTAGATACACGACTAAGAATAGTACAGCTTTTATTATTAATATTTTACTTTTATCATTGAATAACAAAAGTTTGAAGATACTCATGAGTTCTTTTTCCTGCATGTATACATATTGTTTTTGTGCATTTTATACAAGGTGCGTTCGAAAAGTTCGGTGAATGGTCTCATAAAATAAAGAAAACAATGTATACAAACAAAATACCTTTACTAGCATTCAAAGTAATCACCATTAGCTACAATACACTTTTGAAATCGGTTGTACAGCTGCTGGAAACTGTCAGCAAACACTTCTTTCGGTATCGCTCGAAGCAAAGTTGTCACACGTTGCTGGACCTGCGCAATGTCGGAAAAGCGTAGACCTTTTACTTACTCATTTGCAAATGTTCGTGAATAATGTTGCTCACACTGTCTAGGCTTATCTTCAATTCTTCTGCTATCATTTTCAAAGACAGCCGTCGATCATCCGCAAGCATCCGTCGCACTCGTTCGATGTTGCCTGGAATTGTGCTTGTTGGCGGTCGACCCGAACGCGGCTCATCTTCGACATCTTCCTTTCCGTCTGTAAAGCGTTTAAACCACTCAAAAACACACTTTTTATTCACTGCTTCCACACCGTATGCTTTCACTAACATTTCATGCGTCTCCGTCGCCGTTTTGCCTAATTTGAAGTAAAACTTGATGTCCACGCGTTGCTCCATTTCGCAGTGACGTGCCTTCTCACACTCACTCTTTAAATTGGTCGTAGTGCGCACTTCCGCTTAACTGTCGGGATTTGGACGCTAGGGGGCACTAGTTGCCATGTCTCTCACTGCGTCAGCGTGAGCGCAGCATCCGAACCAGAGCGGTTATTCAACTATGGGGCCATTCACCGAACTTTTCGAACGCACCTTGTATGTAATCAACTGTTGTTTTGTTTTTGGTTTTTTTTTCTTTCTCTCTTTTTTATATTGTTCAATTCTGTTTGATATTATCTTTAACATTAGTAACTTCCTTCTTATTTTTTCCTTTATTTTTAAAATAGTCAATTATATTTTATTTTTTAAAAAAATATTGGTCATTTTTAGTGTACATATCCTACAGAATTAATGAAATTCTGTGTTTACAGTGTTTGTTTGCTTAGTTTTATTTTCACTGCACATAAAATGTATGCTTTTCACCTGTGTAACCTCGGCGCTTTAACTAGCCGATCTGTAATTTTTTTGCGATCCTTAATAAAAGTGAAGTTTTCATACCCATTCAGCCGTTGAGTAGCCCCCCCCCCCCCCCCCCCCCCGCCCCGCGCGTATGAGGTCGGTGTTTTAGAGTGAATAATTAACTTCCATTCAAACACATACATTTTTATTTTCTTCAGAGTTAAGCTGATTGACTACGGATGGACAAAATGATTCAATTTTTTTTCAGAATTTAATTATTTTTACTGACAGAATTTCACATTCTTCTGTCACAAATGGCAATTTCTTTTATTTATAAAATTATATGCAATTTGAAAATTTATATTTTTTATATTTTAAAATTTCCGTTTAAAACAAGGCCAGTTAAAGATTTACAAACGGTTTAATCAAGGTATGTTGGTATCAGTTACCATAATCGCTTGCGGAAAAGAGTCAATTATTAAATGAATAATCTGAAAATTCTGGTAGATTAGTTGAGAAATATAAAGAGCGAAAATTTTTTAAGTATTCTTATTACTGAAAATACTCGTTTGGAACCTTTAAATTAATTTCTAAGTCTTTATTTTAAACTTCAAAACATGTTCATCGCAGATGAAAGAAAAAAAAAAGCTATATAATTGTTTATTTATGTAGAAATTGTATTTTCCCAGTCTAGCTTAAAAGCGTAAGTTTAATTCCTTCCTAATAATAATTTCTCACTTGCCGAAAAAGCTCATTTGAGTAATTGTTGTGTCAGCGGAAAGATATCGAAAGATAACGATAACGCGGTCTATTCGTGCTAATCACGTGATGTGTAAACACCCAGGGTAATGTTTCAATCCTTTATGAGATGACTTTTGGAAATCATTAAGAACGGTCATGCTGTAGGATTGGTAAGCATAGGCATCTAAGGGATCTTTTCCCTGTTAGGACGGCGGCGATGTGCGATGGTTATAATTAAACCTTTTAACGAGGTGTAAATTGATATCTTAAATAAGTAACAATCCCTAAATCCCTCTTTCTGGAATGTAAATAATACCTGTGTAAATACTTTTCTTATTTCATATTACGTTTTAGTAAATAAATACTTTAGCTTTAACTCAGGTTTCTTATCTTTTATCTTTGGTGCATTTACCCCTATAGTGTTCCTTAGATGAAGCATTTTTACCTGTAAGCGGGTTTGGGATTATTCCCCTGGAACCCCTATTTCTACATAATTTACGGCGGCTCAGGCCGAAATTGAGTTTTTCTACATAATTTATGTTGGCTTCGGCCGAGACCAATTATATTTCCTATAATTATGGTTGCTCAAGTCGGGATTCTATATCCTGCAACCATTTTTTTCTATAATTATAAAATGCTTCTGCAGAAAGGATTAAACTGCCCCAATAAAATAATCCACGCCTTTCTTATAGCATATTATTTTTTATTCGAAACGTTTGTGCAATACTGAAGAATATTTGCTATATTTATATATCAATCAGTATTAAATATATTTACTTCCATAAGATGCAGAATTTTTTTCCATTACTTTTGTATCGTGAAAAATCGTATATATCTGAACTGAAATTTTAGAGAAATAGCATAGTTAATAACAATAATTTCAAATTAATGTAATAATTAATAGTAATTTTAATTACACGATTTAATAATTTCAAATAGAAGATACAAGATTATGTAAATAACTATAATTTAAAATACAAGATTTCATTTTAATGAAAATTAACAATTGATAAATTTTTACTAAAAATTAGTCAAAAGGAACGACTACTGCGATATACAAACATTTCTTTGCCTTAAAGTTTGAAAGAATTAATAACTAAAATGATATTTATTTGTGCAGAATAATTTTGCTATTGTTATTTAAATGTTTAATAGAATTTAAAAATACAAGTGCAGTGAAGCATTTGTTTTCTAACTCGAAAATTGTTTCAGTTTTCTCAAAGGAAAAAATACAATGCAATTTTAAATCATGAAAATCAAAACACATATCTAAAGTTAAGGTTAACGCATGGATTCGTTCGAATATAAATTTCACTCTCAATCAAGAAAATATAAAATTATCCGCAAAGAGATAAGAGGTATGGATTTGACAAATCTTAAAAATGCTCTGAGTTTATTTTTCGAAATAATCCAAAATCAACTCAGTTAAATAAATCACAAAATAAAGGTTTTCGTTCACATTTCCCAATCACTTACTTTTTTTGGAGTCATGCTAAAGGCTTGTGAATGTTAATATTTCACAGAAATGGACTACCATGAAGTCCAGGAAGCAAAATATTTATCTATCTCCTTTATATAATGTTGAAACAATACTACAAAAAATAAAGATAAATACGAGTCATTATGTAAATGTGGTGAAACCAGTGATACATTTCCCCTCAGGAGAATTTGCGAAGTATAAATTTTGATTATTTTTTGGCCTTATTTTGGTATGCATTCCACACTTATTCTTTTGGTGTGTAGAAGGGAGGAATTTATCAAGAATTGTCGGTTGAATTGTTTTTACTGGAGAAAAGAAAAACAAGTAAACGCGTTGGAAGGAATGTTATGATTTGTCATTTGTAAATTATCTTGCCAAAGAAATCTTTTTCTAAGAATAGTTTTCAGAGTAGAAATAAGAAGCTGAGCAATCAAAATTTAATTCACGTCTCCTCTTTGCTAAGAGAAAATAAAACTTTAATTTTGTCTAGAATCCAAAGAATTTTTGGATAAAGTCAGATTTAAATCGCTTGAAGTCAGGAATATTTAAAATATTGGTTTTGCGTTTCTGTTTCTGTAGAAGAAAATTGAAATATCAGGAAAAAGAATAACAAATACTTTCACATTAAAGTTGACACTATTTGTTCTCAGTAATAAGTTCGTTGTTTTCATTACTGATTTAGAATATGAAGAGCAACGAAGAAACGATGAAACCAAAGATAACATAGTAATATTGCTGTTTGTTGAAAAAAAGGTAGCTTTTTCAACATGCACAAGCCCAAAGCACATATTTTATAGAGGTGAATTAATTTTTTATAGAGGATTTGTTTTCTAACTTCATCGCATCATTCTCATACAATTTTTAAAACTTATCAGAAAGTATTTTGATTTGATCTAAATAAATTTTAATTTGATGGCTAAAGGCTTGGGCTGTAGTGTGGATGTAACTTCATTTCGCAGCCAGAATCCATTAATATTAAGCATATGTAATCTTGTGTCATCGCGTGAACCACTGCTTTCCTAATTTACGTTTTCAGGCTGTTTTATTTGGCTACTTCAACCAATTTTTATAGTTGTTTCACAGAATATATTTGAATTGTTCATTTTGTTACTTGAAAATAAATAAAAATATACAACCATTACAAAGCAGGCTCAAACACTCATAAAAGCAATTTTTTAATGCAATTAAGGTTTTGATCTGGTTTGTGCTAGTTCATCATAAATATTAAAGGATATATTTAGAATGATTTTGTGGTAAATATTCAATGTGTTGTCATTAATTATGATTAATTTTTAACCTTCTGCTGGGCGCATCAAATCTGTGAAATAAAGCATCCATATTTTTTGTGCCTACCCAGATAGCACGTAAGTTTGCAGCAAGTTTAATTTTGACTTGTCATGGCAAAATTTGACGCGTCAAACTTGAATCGAACTTGTAGCAAAAATAAAGATATAATTATCTTTGTCTCTTTTAAAGAACATCCGATTTTTAATAGCATCTCCTAGACCGTAATTCTTTTTTATTAATTCAATAAATCAATGATAATTTGTGAAAAAATAACTTTTTTATAAAAAAAAAATTTTGAAGCATTTTCCATCTTTTTACTAAATATATCACTCTCACTTTAAAGAAAACTATATCGCCTTTTTCTTAATGTTGAAATTTTAACGTTTATAAACAAAATTAAATCTAAAAAACAGTCAGTGTTTGTTGAGCAATAATAACTAGACATTTTGTCCCATTTTAAAGTAATTACTTTTGAACTCTAATTTCATAATTTATTCTACTAGCAAAACGTAGTTATTAGCGAAAATCGCTCTCTCTTTGACTTCAAATCATATTCTCAACTCAAAAAATTAATGAAATACAGAAAATAGTTAAAAATAAATCGTATACGAAGCGAATCGAACGATGTATTAGCGAAATCTATCTTCTCTTCTCAGAGTTCAACTGGCTCAATGGTTAGCGTCTGCGCTTCGGAACCGGGAGGTCGCGAGTTCTATCCCGGGTTGTGTTTGGTACTCTGTTTTTGCTATAATTTGCAATAAGTTTGCATGGCAAGATTGTAGCAAGCTTGCTGCAAGTTCGTTTCATGGTGACTTCGGAGCTATCGTTAACTTGCTGCAAGCTTGCACTCTTGTCATGACAAATTTGTGGCAAACTTGCACTCTTGTCATGACAAATTTGTGGCAAACTTGCACTCTTGTCATGACAAATTTGTGGTAAACTTGCACTCTTGTCATGACAAATTTGTGGCAAGCTTGCTGCAAACTAAAATTGCTATCTGGGTAACTGCGGGTTTTACTGAGAAATGTATGGGACCTCTCGTACTTCCTGGTTCCATACCACACATACTTCTGTATGGCGCATCAAATCTGTGAGATGAAGCATCCATATTTCGTGCCTTACTGCGGGTTTTACTTAGAAATGTGTGGGACCTCTCATAGCTTCCTGGTTCCCTACAACACATACTTCTGTTGGGCGCATCAAATCTGTGATTTAAGGCATCCATATTTTTTATGCCTAGCTGCGGGTTTTACTGAAAAATGCATGGGACCTCTCGTAGCTTCCTGGTTCTCTACCACACATACTAGGGTATCGTGGTATGGCAATTGGAAACTGTGTGTGGAGTCCTAATGACCATCACCAGCAACGATCCATCACCTCCATGAGAAGGTACGTCGCGTCATCGGAGAGAATATAACTCAACCCTACATAATTATACAACCCCTAAGGAAGCGAGAACCAGTTTACATATCCATCGTCTTCTCATGCACATACTCGTTTTATCATCCGGATGGTTATCCCAGTTATTTTTAAATAAATAGATTAGGACGGGATTTAGAAACGCTACCCTTAAATGAATTCTAATTAGGGATGGGAAAACCGGGCCGGTGTAAACCGAAAACCGGTTTTCGATTTTTGGTTAACCGGTTTCTTCGAGTTTTTATGCCTCTGTTTAAACCAGGGGTTTTTTTAAATCCAAAAACCGTGTAGGAAAATAGGCTCAATTTTAGGTTCCACTGGACAAAAATTTACTAAGTTACAAAGCTTTAAATTTCATCAACTTAGGCCGATCATCGACAACCGCTTCCCCGAGACGTCTATTGGTTGGCGGATTACCGAAAGAGTTTTAATGAACAGATAAATATTGGCCAATGGGTTGATTTCCTGCAAAAACTATACTAATAAAAATTTTTCTCTACAAACGGCGTCAGTTTTTTGTAGCCAAAAATATTTATCTTCAGTCGGAAGTGCTGTGCTTCCGAAAGATTAGTATCTGCGTTGAAAGATGTTGGTTCCGTTGAGAGGTGTCGACTCACGAGTCAACTCATTGCTGAAAGAGTCTTTATGAGCAGATTAGATGATAAATATTGGACAGCGAATTAATTTCTTGTGAAAACAATGTTATTAAAAATTGTGTCTATAATATTTACTTATTGCATTAATTGCCCATTTATAATTATTACATGTTGTATTAATTACTTATTTATAATCATTACTTGTTACATTAATTAATTATTATATTAATACTTACTTATTGTATAATATTAATAATAAAAAATTCTGTCCACTAACGTTGCTTTAAAAAAACACCAAAAACCGGTTATTTTCAGCGGTTTAAACCGCCAGATAAACCGGAGGTGAAAAAAAACGTTTTTTTTTGGAAGAACTGCCATCCCTTATTCTAAGTTAAACTTAAGAATTTAAGGTATGATTTTGTGTCCTTCCTTTAAAAAGAGAAACAATTCAAAACGAGGACAGCTGCATAAATGTTGAGACGAGCAAAATTGCATTTTACGAAACAGAGCTGAATTTCTTTCCAAATGTAACGCCTCGTGTAAATCAAAAATTTTCCTTCAGGGCACACGCATTCTACGAGGCATTTACTAAGAGTGAAAGTTATGGAAGACAATTTTCGAGTGCATCCGAGTTGTAAATCTCACTGGCTATTTCGCTGTCTCTGTTTGACATTTTCTCCGTATCACATTAGAGGTTTCTCTTCTTGCTCCTTATATAAATTTCAAAAATGGTAAAAGGTTACATATATTTTCTAGCCTGAGAATACAGAATACTGCTTCTTTGCTACACATTTACATAATTTTATTCAACTTGAATTGTTTCATGTTTGTGAATACAGAATTTTGTTATTGATTTTTTACTTACTTTGCGATGTACTAGAGCCTTCAAATTTTGTATCCTTATATTTCCTTGTACATCTTACATTTTTTTTATATTTTCGGAACTTAATTATGAGTTAGTCCCTGGATACATTGGCATACAAAAATTAAGGAACATTTCCTAAAATGCGAAAAATTTGCAATTTATACGAAAACTATATTTCGAAATCAGTTCTGGAGAATCGTGTGACATTCAATAGAGTATCATATACATGTTACAGTGAACATTCGGTCACGAGGGCAATTAGGGGGACCGCCAGAAAGGGATGAAGGCGAAAATGGAGTTTGACCCATCCTGTTTCACAGGAAGCTGATAACGAGATGCAAATTTATCAATGGTTATGGTTTAATGTGCATAATATTTACATGCATTTTCGTAAGCATAGCACAAATATTCGGGAAGATATAAATGTTTCTTTGAAAAATCCCAAATTTTTCAACATGTGTTTTGCTTATAACATGCGGATTTTTCATTTGCAGAAGTATTGTATTAAACTTTGAAGTAAAGACGTTGAATATAAAAGGAAATATGAGTGTCTGTACTAAATAATTTTTTACTGCGCATGTGCGAGACGCAGCGGAATTTTTTTTTCATAACTTCAAAGCGAGATATATAGAGAAACTTTAAAAAAATCCCACTGAAATTCAGAAAGCTGTCGGCATTTCAGTGAGGTGAATTTTAATTTCTCTTTAACAGAAGCTAAATGATGAGGGTTCTTGCACAAACTGATATTTTTTTTAATTTTAATCTTCGAATGGTATTCGAGAAAATGCCATTAAAATAATGTATTTAATTTATTTAG
The DNA here is from genome assembly GCA_013235015.1 of Araneus ventricosus. Taxonomy (NCBI): domain Eukaryota; kingdom Metazoa; phylum Arthropoda; class Arachnida; order Araneae; family Araneidae; genus Araneus; species Araneus ventricosus. The sequence continues at coordinate 231,856 of BGPR01001154.1, read as the reverse complement.
TGTTCATGATATTCAGGATATTCAATTTTACTAAAATTGAATGTTACTGCTCGAAGATTCAAATTTAGGAAGTAATATATAAAAAAAAAAATTTAAAGTCAATTCCTACTTAAGTCAACAAAGAAAAATTTTATTTTAGAAATTTTTTTCTTCCATATAAAACTAAAATTAATTAATTAAATTTAATTAAAGAATTAATATTTGAAAAAACAGTATTAACATCAAGTGCCATCCACTACAAGTTTTAAAAAATGTATTTGAACTTGAGTGGATGAATAAAAAGTATTTTATTAACGTTTGAAAATTTGAACAAGATATATACATAAATATATATAGGGAGAGTGTGAACTAATAATAGGAATTGGAAAAAATATCAGTTTGTACAAGAACCCTCATCACGGTGGACATGAATGACAGAACTTTCATCTCCTATCTCTCACCTAAGGGTCCGTTTAATGACCAATCATTCTCTGCCCAACTGCTTCTCCCCTCTTTCGGAACAGCAACCGGCCGAAATCCGCCCAACTAGTATAGAAGGCGCATGGCCGGTCACGACCGGGTTAGGAGTCAGAGTGTTAATATCAATCCTATCACTCTAGGGAACAATACGTCTCTGAAAGATTTAAGATTTACATTAATTTACAGTGAAATCAAATTGAGTATTTGAATAATTGAGTTGGCAAATAAAAATCCGTTTACCGAATCATTTTGTCAGTTTATTGCTTTTGGTATAAGTTTCATTTCATTAAATTGAAAAAAAATAATAAACCTTTAAAAGCGTCTAGGATTTAAAAAAATGCTCTACGGGCTTTTTAAAGAAATTAATAGACCCTTCAATTACTGAGCTACTGAAAATAGTTGATTCAAAAAGCGGTTTAACAATTTTTATTTGATAATTTCAATTAAATTATCTCGAGTTTTTATTAGGTACTTCAGGGAAATATATGCCTCCATTATTATATTTTCCGTCATTTATTAGTGTAGCATCTGATGTTTGAAATCCAGAAATGCTTGTAAATGAAACGATATATGCCCTCACACTGAAATTAGTTTTCGGGTAGTATCTAGAAAATTAGAACAAAATAATTTGATTTAAGATTTTTTCAATTTTGTATCCACTGTCTTCGAGGATATAAGTCACATTTATTTAACATTTCAGCGTTGGCTATTTTTCAGAAAAAGAAATCAGATTTTGAATAACATAATGATGTTTCCTTTTTTAAGACGATCTAAATTTACTACAGAGTCTGTACATGAAATAAAACTTGCAGTAGTAATTAATTTCATGATGAGAATTATAGAATAAGCGTACAATTTTTCAATTTATTATTGTTTAAATTAACACTGGAAATATAGTGCAAGAGGGATATAGATGAATAATTATATTCCTATTTATTTTATCATACTATACGACTTTTAATAAATTGCTAACCCTTTGATTTCTCATTAGTCAGAGTCCATGCTCCTGATATTTTGACAAAATATTTGCCCTTTCTGTTCTTTTAAGTCAATATGTACTTATTTTTTATGTATTTATTATTATTATGCTTTCTTAGTTTACGAAGTTTAATCACAAATCCTAAAAAAATCGCTCTCCGTTCCACCCACTGTTTTATTTCTAAAATTTCTGATACTCTTATTATATTTTTACTTTTACTTTTCGATATACTAGATCCTTCAAATTTTGTATCCTTATATTTCCTTGTGCATCAAACATTTTGTTTTATATTTTCGGAACTTAATTATGAGTTAGTCCCTTGAAACACTGTCATAGAAAAATTAAGGCACATTTCGTAAAATACGAGAAATTTGCAATTAGTACGAAAACTATATTTCGAAAGCAGTTCTGGAGAATCGTGTGACATTCAATGGAGTATCATATACATATTACAGTGAAGATTCTGTCACGAGGGCAATTAGGGGGACCACCAGAAAGGGATGAAGGCGAAAATAGAGTTTCACCCATCCTGTTACACAGAAAGCTGATGACGAGATGTGACTTTTATCAATGGTTATGGTTTAACTTGCATACTATTTACATGCATTTTCGTAAGCATAGCACAAATATTCGGGAAGATATAAAAGTTTCTTTAAAAAATCCCAAATTTTCCTGCATGTGTTTTGCTTATAACATGCAGAGTATTCATTGAAGTTATTCCAAATTTCCAGAACACTTGACAGTATTGTATTAAACTTTGAAGTAAATTCGTTGAATTTTACAGGAAATATGAGTGCGTGTACGAAATAATTTCTTACTGCGCACGTGCGAAACGCAGCGGAATTTTTCTTTCATAACTTCAAAGCCAGATATATAGAGCAACTTTTTTTAAAAAAAGTCTAATTGATTCCCTTAAAATTGAGAAATCTGTCGGCATTTTAATTAGAATTATATTTCTTTAATTTGTGGGTGAAACTAGTTTAAAACAGTTGGTAAACTGACTTAAGTTTTTAAAATACAGATTGAATATAAAGTCAGTATTTATTTCCAACGAAAGCAGCCTCTTTTTCACAATGTTTTATATTTTGGTAAAGTATAGACCACAAATATAGGACATTTCAGTGTGTTTACCTTGTGTATCTAGGCATATTCTTTAATACTTCACCTGAGACCGGAATAATACTTTCTGTAATTTCAGATTTTAGGGATGTAATTTGGCATTTAACATTTCATTACTGCGAAATCATAATTAATAAACCTCAGACTTCACAAAAAGAGTTGACGACCTCAGCCAGATATGGAAAAGAGCTTCAACATTGAAGATCCTATATCAATTAGCTTTTTCCACAACTTCTAGTAGCAGTCTTAAGACAAAACTTGCTGAGCTACGGAGTCCTCGTCTTATAGATTCTGGATGTAAAAGACGTGCCTATTTAGTTTGGATCGCAGAGCATAATAGACCTTGGAATGTGGAACTCATGCTCATTACTTTTTTTGGAAATAGATGGGCTATGTATGATTACATCCTACACATTTACGTTCTGTGTTAATACAGACGGCCACCTAAAACCTTTTTTGGGCCGCAGTGGCCTGGTGTTAACGTCTCGGTATCGGCGCTGGAGGTTCCCACATTCGAGTCCCGATTCCACCAAACACCCGTCGTGTGAACTAAACTGGTGCACGTTGAATCACTCGAGGCTAACTGTCCGCCCACTGGTGCGGCAGTGAAGATTGAGGAGAGAGGTGCCAGCACAGGTGTCGTCCTCGTCATCTCATAGCGGTTCAAAATTACGTGGTCCGCCCCAAAAGAGCCCTCGTTTTGCTGCAAAACCGGGCGTAAGTCTAAATTAACTAAACCCAGGACCTTTTCTGTCTTTAATATTATCACTACGTTGATAACTAGCTTCTTGCCGAGTACTCTAGTGGGGTCTGACGTTTTGAATTATTGACTGAAATTTCCGCTCTTCGTCAGACCTCACTGCACTCTAAAGAGCAGAAACAATGGCTATTCTATCTTCTATCGTTAGCATTCTTCCAGCTTATTTTCAAATTTATGTAACTAAAAAATAAAACCAAAATGTATAAAATCTTAATTATATCCCTGTATTCGATAATTTAAGTTTAGTGTTTCTGCAGAATATACATAAACACCAATCTTAAATAATCATTAAAGGGAAAGAGCACAGTTAAAGTTTACAGGGTGGAATGACTATAGATCACACAGCCATTCAAATTGCAAACGGATGTAGTTACATGTTTAACCCTTGAGGACACCATCGGGCCTGTGCAGAAAATTAATACCTGAACGAAAAAAATCCAGACTCACAGTAGCTGCATTCAAGGTTATTTACTTGCTGACCACTAGTATTTCAAGAATTTATCTTCATCTGTTATCTCAGAAAAGAGAAGGTCGGGCCTCCGAAGCCTGATGCGCGATCGTGTTTGTGTAGGATTACTAAATAAAACAGATAGATCGCGACAATTTATCTCTATTCGGACTACAAATATGAAATGTAAAGATAGGAAAAGCTTCTAGATGAAGATCAACTAATTAAGAATCGATTAAGGAAGAAAAGAAAGAAACTGTTGTTGTTCAAATAGTTAGAGATCATGTGTCGAATTCTGAAAAGGAATGGAATATTTGTGAGTCCAACGATTATTTAGAAGAAGGCTGAAATTAAAATATGGTGTATTAAATGGTGAGATAGGTGGAATTAGCAAAATCGCGTAATAAATAGAACTTAGCAAAAATATGAGAAACTTTTTACACAAAACATCGTTATACAACTACCCGAAACCTTTGATGAAGCAAACGTTGCATACCTGATCAATAATCTCGGAAATGCTTATCAAAGAGACAGATGATGACTTTGTAGTGAATACAAATACTTGTAACCTATGGACCGATCCTCATCTAGTGCGACGTAATCTGAAACTAATCTTAATCGTAATCGAAACTGATTCGTTCGATTACTTCAACTTCTTCTATTATGATTCGAATCGTGGACACGAGATCAGGCGCGGTTCATAGGGTGAAAATGTTGTTGTATTTGAATGTTGGAAAATAAATTTATTTTTGTAATAAGGAATTGATATAATTGGAGCCAGCTACATACCATGCACATATCCAATTCTTACATGGTGACCCTAGTAAAGAAATCACGCAACGCGCGCCAATAAGCAAACTTCCAACGCCTGCTATTGCTGTTCTAAGCTGTTTCCGTTTTAATTCTTCATCATGGAAGAAAATTCTGCCGTCAAGATGCCTCCATTTAATTTCGGAGACCCTCAACTTTGGTTTATAATGGCCGAGGCAACATTTCAGCTTGCAATTCCGAAACCGATAACAGCCAGTGCAACCAAGTACAACTACTGTGTAGCTCACCTCTCTCCAGAAGCAGCAGCTATAGTTCGAGATGTAATCACTTGTCCTGACATAGACGATCCTTACAAGCAACTGAAAGAGGAACTTATTAAAAGGTGCGGTGAATCGAAATCCCAAGAAATAAGATGTCTTCTTGCCGGCGAGCAGTTAGGTGACCGAAAGCCGACTGATTTACTCCGAGTTATGCAAAGGCGTGCCGAGAATCATCAAATTTCGGATACTCTTCTACTGGAATTATTTCTACAACAACTGCCAAAAAACGTACAATCTATCCTTCTAGCAATTAGCCCTCTAAATGCCGCTAAAGCTGCGGAAATTGCAGATAGAATCATGGAAGTTACACCACCCGAGGTAAGCAAAATTTCGAGCTCTAATTCCTGTGAAAAAGTAAATAATACCTCTCAGTCAGAACTTCTGGAAGAAATAATAGCACTTCGCAAAGAAGTTGCTTCTTTACGTCGATCAAGAAGTGCCGATCGCAGACCGAGAAATAATTCTCGTAAACGAGCTGACTTTCGCTTTCGACAGCGCAGCCCTTCTCAATCGAATGATGTTTGTTGGTATCATAAAACTTTCAATAAGAACGCTAGCAAATGTATTCAGCCATGTTCCTTTTCGGGAAACGTGGAGGGGCAGGAGTAGCGGCGATGAATTTTTTGCCCTCTGAGTCATCAAATCAATGTCGCTTATTTATTTTAGATAAAAATTTAAACCAACAGTTTCTTATTGATACCGGAAGTGACTGTTCTATTTTTCCAGCTAATAAAAATGAAAGAAACTTGGCACCTATCCAGACTTTTCAAGCCGCTAATGGCTCTCCAATTTTTGTTTATGGAAAAAAATTATTATCTCTGAATTTAGGATTAAGAAGCAAATTTGTATTTCCTTTTTATATTTGTAATGTTTCAAAAGCAATTATTGGTGCAGATTTTTTATATCATTTTAATTTAAATGCTGATCTTAGAAAGCGTTGTTTATATGATAATAATACTCATTTAAAATGTCATGCTATTTATAAAAGTGCTGATGTTGTATCTATAAAAACTATTTGTGGTAATAATCAGTATACTAAATTATTAAGTGAATTTCCTAACTTAACAAAATCTCCTTGTTTAGACCAAACAGTCAAACATAATGTAATGCATCATATACAAACCAAAGGTGCCCCTGTTTTTGCTAATGCGCGACGTCTAGCGCCTGATAGACTGAAAATTGCAAAAATGGAATTTCAGCAAATGCTTGACTTGGGACACGTCCGTCCGTCAAGTAGTAATTACGCATCACCATTACACATGGTTCCAAAAAAGGGATCATTAGATTGGCGTCCGGTAGGTGATTACCGTGCGTTAAATGCACAAACAGTAAAGGATAGATATCCTATTCCATGCATTGTAGACTTTACGAGTGAATTGCATGGTAGTAAAATATGGAATATATATGAATATGAATACTAATGATATTGAACTGAATTTTTTTATATAAGTTGCCCTATATATCTGGCTTTAAAGTTGTGAAAGAAAAATTACACTATGTTTCGCGCATGCGCAGTAAAACACTATTTACTAAAATTGCTCATAATTCCTGCAATATTCAACAATTCTTTTCCAAAGTTTTACACAAATGCTTCTCTAACATATTGTCATCTTTTTTGGAATCTAACTCATCTTTAAAGTTAGAAAAACATTATTTTCCCTTGGAGGATATTCATCTAATTTGTGATATGTCAACTAATCAATCAAGACCTTTTATTCCTAAAGCATATAGGCAAATTGTATTTGAAAATGTGCATTTCCTATCTCATCCTGGCACATCAGCTACCTCAAATTTAATATCCAAACGATTCATTTGGCCAAAAATGAAATCTGATATTAGAGATAGAGTTCGTGCTTGTACTAAATGCCAGCGTGCAAAGGTATTTCAGCATACCAAAGCTCCACTAAGCACATTCTCTGAACCAGATGCTCGTTTTTCTCACATTCACCTCGATTACATAGGACCGCTTCCTATTTCTGAAGGTAAGAAATATTGTCTTACAATTATAGATAGATTTACTAGATGGTCCGAGGTAATACCTACTGTAGACATGACAGCTGAGACAACTGCACATGCGCTTGTACATGGATGGATATCCAGATTTGGAACTCCATTAACAATCACTACCGACCAAGGTAGATATTTTGAATCCACACTTTTTCGTGAACTCACAAACATGATAGGTAGTCATAGGATACATTCTGCGTCTTACCATCCTCGATCAAATGGTATGATTGAGAGATTACATCGACACCTTAAGAGTTCTCTCATGGCTCACGAAAATTTAAAATGGACAGAGACATTACCCGTGGTTTTGTTAGGATTGCGAACTGCCATCAAAAGGGATCTAAATGCTACTAGTTCTCAACTTGTATACGGAACTACATTGCGTTTACCGGCTGATCTTTTAAGAGACGATTCTATTGTAAATGCAACTGCAACACCCACTTATGTATCCAACCTCATTTTAATGATGAGGAAACTTAATCCAACTAATCCCACTTATCACGGTAATGATAAATTTTTTGTAAATCCATCTTTGAAATCTTGTTCACATGTATTTCTAAGAATTGATAAAGTTCGACCTCCTTTAACTCCGCCATATTCTGGACCTCACATAGTCAAAAGTCGAACAGATAAAAATCTTGTCATTGATTTAAATGGCCGTAATGTAACTGTCACTATAGACAGATGCAAACCTGCTTACGAATTTTCAGAGACAATTTCTCCCAGAGCAACACAAAAAGTGATTCAAAATCAATTCTCAAACAGAAAATCGCAGGAAAGTAATGAAAACATTTCTAATGTGAGAATAACTAGATATGGGAGACATGTTCATTTTCCTAAAAGACTGTGCGAGTAAATTTAAGGAAAATGTTTGCAAATTTTTTATGTTATAATTAATTTTTTATGTAACTAAAAAATTCTTATTGTTCAAATTGTTCTTACTTGTATTACTTACTTACGTTATGATTGCATCCACTACCCAGTGAGTTTCGTTTCCTTCGTCACTGGGGGGATACTTTGTAGTGAATACAAATACTTGTAACCTATGGGCCGATCCTGATCTAGTGCGACGTAATCTGAAACTAATCTTAATCGTAATCGAAACTGATTCGTTCGATTACTTCAACTTCTTCTATTATGATTCGAATCGTGGACACGAGATCAGGCACGGTTCATAGGGTGAAAATGTTGTTGTATTTGAATGTTGGAAAATAAATTTATTTTTGCAATAAGGAATTGATATAATTGGAGCCAGCTACATACCATGCACATATCTAATTCCTACAATGTCTTAATACTTACACTATATGCCCAAAAATATCCGGACACTTGCAGATTTTCATATTTTTTAGAATTTCTCCGGAATGGTTTAACCGACTGCCTTTAAACTTCGAACATATAAAGAATAGACAATAACTCACATTTTACATTGAAGATTCGGTCCTGAGGGCAATTAGGGGGCCGTCTACAAACTGATGAATACAAAAAGGTTTTTGGTCCACCCCGCTTCACAGAATACTGATAACAAGATGAAACTTTCAGAAATAGTAATGTTTAATGCGCATAATATTTACAGGAATTTTCGTAAACTCAATACAAATATTTGGGAAGATATAAAGGTTTTCTTAAAAAATCTCAAAATTTCCCACCTTTTTTTTGCTTATAACATGCAGAGATTTTTGTTATATTATACGAAACTTACAGAAAAGATGACAATATGTTAGAGAAGCATTTGTGTAAAACTTTGGAAAAGAATTGTTGAATAGTACAGGAATCATGAGCAATTTTAGTAAATAGAGTTTTACTGCGCATGCGCGAAACATAGTGTAATTTTTCTTTCACAACTTTAAAGCCAGATATATAGGACAACTTATATAAAAAAAATTCAGTTCAATATCATTAGTATTCAGAAAGATAGCGGCATTACAACGAGCAGAATTTTAGCTCCTGTCGAAGAGAAGCTAAAAGATGAGGGGTTGTACACAAATTGATATTTTTTAAACTTATATCTTTAAATAGTAATATTGAATTGTATAGTGGTTAGAATTTGCTGAATACCCATGAACACATCTAATACTCGTAACGAATAAAAAAAATATATATATGTAGAATTATTAAAATATTTTAAGAAAAGAAATTAATTAGATAAAAAATCGTTTCGTCATAAAATAAATATATTTAAAAATATCGTTTGGCCGTAAAAGTGTAATATGCATCTTGTTAATAATCATGTAAATAATATAATTAAAGTAATAAAATGCTTCTTATTTATAGTGCCTAATTAGCTGGAATTTAAGTTATGCACATAATTGATAAGTGTTCATGGGTATGCAGCAAATTCTAACCGCTATACAATTCAATATAACTATTTAAAAATATAAGTT
>BGPR01001154.1:210028-222209 GCA_013235015.1 Araneus ventricosus | reverse complement strand
TATTTTTAAATAGTTATATTGAATTGTATAGCGGTTAGAATTTGCTGCATACCCATGAACACTTATCAATTATGTGCATAACTTAAATTCCAGCTAATTAGGCACTATAAATAAGAAACATTTTATTACTTTAATTATATTATTTACATGATTATTAACAAGATGCATATTACAATTTTACGGCCAAACGATATTTTTAAATATATTTATTTTATGACGAAACGATTTTTTATCTAATTAATTTCTTTTCTTAAAATATTTTAATAATTCTACATATATATATTTTTTTATTCGTTACGAGTATTAGATGTGTTCATGGGTATTCAGCAAATTCTAACCACTATACAATTCAATATTACTATTTAAAGATATAAGTTTAAAAAATATCAATTTGTGTACAACCCCTCATCTTTTAGCTTCTCTTCGACAGGAGCTAAAATTCTGCTCGTTGTAATGCCGATATCTTTCTGAATACTAATGATATTGAACTGAATTTTTTTATATAAGTTGCCCTATATATCTGGCTTTAAAGTTGTGAAAGAAAAATTACACTATGTTTCGCGCATGCGCAGTAAAACACTATTTACTAAAATTGCTCATAATTCCTGCAATATTCAACAATTCTTTTCCAAAGTTTTACACAAATGCTTCTCTAACACATTGTCATCTTTTCTGTAAGTTTCGTATAATATAACAGAAAACTCTGCATGTTATAAGCAAAACACAGGTGGGAAAATTTGAGATTTTTAAGAAAACCTTTCTGTATTCCCAAATATTTGCGCTGAGTTTACAAAAATTCCTGTAAATATTATGAACATTAAACATTACCATTTCTGAAAGTTTCATCTTGTTATCAGTATTCTGTGAAGCGAGGTGGGCCAAAAACGTTTTTGTCTTCATCAGTTTGTAGATGGCCCCCTAATTGCCCTCAGGACCGAATCTTCAATGTAAAATGTGATTTATTGTCTATTCTTTACGTGTCCGAAGTTTAAAGGCAGTCGGTTAAACCATTCCGAAGAAATTCTAAACAATGTGAAAATCTGCAAGTACCCGGATACTTTTGGGCATATAGTGTATATCCAGGAGAATTTAGGTAATTTTGGACAGGAAAGCCAGCATTTTGATGAATACCTTGGAAATAAAAGCATTCTTCAATTTAATGCGCTCCCTAGAAGAGATTTATCTGGAAATTATTTTATTAATATTCCATATTTTGTACAATAGTGAATCAAATGTTTCTTATTAAATTTCTTATGCCCGATGCTAGTCCTCGAGTAAGTTAAAAGTGAAATCTACACAGGATAATGTGTATGCGTTATGCTGTGAGATCTCTTCCAGAGCTCTTAGTGGAAATTTATTATTTAGAATCTGATTCTATAATATTTGGAATTAATATGCCGACCCTGGGCTGGTGGGCGTTTAATATCAATGCTATTACTCTATGAAACAATACGTCTCTGAAAGATTTAAGACTTACATTAATTTACAGTGAATCAAATTGAGTTTTTGAGTATTGTTTCCTTCAATTGAGTTGGAAAATAAAAATCCGTTTACCGAATCATTTTATCAGTTTATTTTGACTTTAAATAAATCAATTCCTTACGATTACCTTATTTAAATCAAACGACTTATGTCAATAAATCTGCGGAAATTGAAGCATGTTTTATAACAAAGTACATACTTTATAATTATCTTATTTTATTTTTAATAAACAGATAGCTAGATAAGGATATTCCGTAAATATTGTTTCCTTCTATACAGTATTTAAGAATATTGATGGATATTAGAGTTTTCTATTTGTTTACAGTTTTAAAAATGTGACATACTAGTAAATTAATGAATGCTTATTTAATAAGGTGCGTTTTAGTATGACTTTTTATCTAATTTCCGTAATATTGCTTTTGGTATATGTTTCATTTCATTAAATTGAAAAAAAAATAATAAACCTTTAAAAGCGTCTAGGATTTAAAAAAATGATCTACGGGCTTTTTAAAGAAATTAATAGACCCTTCAATTACTGAGCTACTGAAAATAGTTGATTCAAAAAGCGGTTTAACAATTTCTATTTCATTACAATGAAACCCCTCTATAGCGGCACTCTCGGTTCTAAAGGAAAGTGTCCGTTCAGAGGGGTAAACATTCTACAGGGTTTCATGTTTGGAAGTACAAAATACGTATTTAAACAACCGAATTTTTTTTTTGGTAAAGCAAGTTAGTGGAGCAATTTATAGTAAAAATGTACATCGAAAATATTTCTAATTTCTTTGATAAAATATACAATTTTCTTTTGCTTGGAATTTTCACATGTTTCGGAGTTAACTTCTTCCAGTTATTTTTTCTTTATTCCTTAATTGGAAAAATAATTCCCTAATTCACATTAATATCTACATATTTAACAATAATATATATTTTTAAAATCTCTTTTGATGAATATTTTCTATGTTTTGTAGTGTATTTTAAATTATATAGCATTGTAGGTTTGATAAGATATTGGGATTTAAAACTTCTAAATTTACTAGAGAATAGTCTGTTAATGAAAAGAAAACTTGCAATAATGTTTAATTTCATGATGAAAATTATAGAATAAATATTCAATTTGTCAATCTATAATCGTTTAAATTAACGTTGGAAATTTAGTGCAAGAGGGATATCGATCAATAATTAGATTTCTACATATTTTATCATATGACTTTTAATAAGTTACTAAATGCTTGATTGCTTCATTAATCAGGATATTTCATATAGAGTTATAAAAATTCTACAGTTATTTCATTTATTTTTTGGTACTCAAATTTAATAATATGTTGCCTTGCATACAGTGTAACAAAATAATCAGCTGCATTCTTATAGAAAATAAATATTACACGAATGTTAATTAATGAAATTCTAACACGAAATAATTTAAGTAACTTACATTACTTTGTGAATGTGTGATTTCCAAATTCAAGCAAATTTAACATTCTGCATTCCAAATGCTGATGAGAAAGTGAAGCAATTTTCTCACCAGAATTAGTTTCTGCAACTATAATTTTGTTGTGACAAAGTAATATACTTAATCCTTTATGTTAAAAACAGATTTCAAATTGGTGCTGGGAAAACATTCTCGTTCTATTCAAAATATATAATCTCATTTTCTTGCATCGTCAAACAGTTCACACTAAGTTCAGAGATTATTTAAAGACGAAAATGGAATTCAGTCTACCGTTCCATTAAATGACAACAGAGACAAATATTCGGTGCAGTGTTTCTCCTTTTTTCGAGAGAGGAGGAATTTCCGCCATGGCTCAGCCGTCAGCGCATAAGCCGCTAAGAAAACAAGGGGAAAGAAGTTTTTAATTAGATAGTTGGCATCAGTTTTCTATGAAAGTATTTTGTCTAGCTCCCTGATTCTCAAGGCTGCTTAATTGTTCTCTGTTGTGTAAGTATTCAGAATATTACGAAGAATACTTCAAACGATTGCTTTGATACTCAGTAAGTCAGCGAATAGGAAAGGCCAGTCAATCGCAGTTGAAACTGATAATTTCAATTAAATTATCTCGAGTTTTTATTAGGTACTTCAGGCAAATATATGCCTCCATTATTATATTTCCCGCTATTTATTAGTATAGCAACTGATGTTTAAATTCCAGAGATTCTTGTAAATACAAACGGTATATGCTCTCACACTGAAATTAGTTTTCAAGAGGTATCTAGAAAATCAGCAAAAAATATTTTGATTTATGATATTTTTCAATTTTGCATCTATTGTCCTCGAGGAGATAAGTCACCTTTATTTAGCATTTAAGCGTTGGCAATTTTTCAGAAAAGAAACAGATTTTGAATATCATAATGATGTTTCCTTTTTCAGACGATCTAAATTTACTATAGAATAGTCTGTAAATGAAAAGAAAACATGCAGTAATATTTAATTTCGTGATGAAAATTATAGAATAAGCATAAAGTTTTTCCATTTATTATTATTTAAATTAACATTGTAAATATAGTGCAAGAGGGATGTCGATGAATAATTATATACCTACAATTTTATCATACTATACGACTTATAATAAATTGCTAACCACTTGATTTATTCATTAGTCAGAATACATGTTCTTGATATTTTAACAAACTTTTTGCCCTTTATGTTCTTGTGACTCAATACGTGTTTATTTTTTTATGTATTTATTATTATTTTTCTTTCTTAGTTTACGAGGATTAACCGCAAAACATAAAAAAATCGTTCTCCGTTTTTGCCACTGTTTTATTTCCGTAACTTATTATACTATTATAATATTTTTCAATTTGTGTACCTATGTGTTATATATAATATGTAAATACAGGATGTCCATATAAATAAGGACCACCCTCCCTTAACTACAGAACGACAGCAGCTGTGGTTCTGAAAGTAGTGTCGAGATGTAGTAAAACGTCTATGCGCTATGTGATAAGACCACTTACAGCACCAACTGGTGGCAAACTCCGGAGTTAGTGTTTGTATCTCGAAAACAGTACAAAATAGGGGGAAATGTCTATTAGAAAGCTGTAGAACGTTATCAATTTAGTACTAAAAGACACCTTTTGCACATTAATATGAAGATCAGAACGCTTTAAACCCACATTTATTTGTTCGTTTTTTCCGAAATTGCGACGTCACAAGACATGGACAGAGGGAGAAAATTTAATTTTTCGGACAAAAAATGATCCCCATTATACTTTTTCCTGTTTAAATAACTAAAACAGCAGATATATACGACCTTCCCGCGAACATTGCAGGAGTTTCGATGACGTATTACTGTTGCTTGTGCTAGTGAACCAGCTATATGCTAAAACGTGTGCAAAGTAATTCAAACAAGGGCTTGGAGAGCACTTTGAACACGATAAATAAAGGTATCTTGCAATAACTAATTGGGTTTTCTCTTTTAAACCCGTTTTGTGACGTTACAGTTTCGGAAATCGTGAACAATCAAATGAGCATTTTAAGCGTTCCCTTCTCAGTATTAATATGCACAAGGTGCCTTTTGTACGAAATCGATAAAGCTCTACAATTTTATGATTGACATTTCACCCCCTATTTTGTACCGTTTCTGAGATATGAAGGCTAACTCCGGAGTTTGCCACTAGGTGGAGCTAGTGATCTTATCGCAAAGCTCATAGACATTTTATTATACCTAAACACTAATTTCATAACTACAGCTGCCGTTGTTCTGAACTTAAGGGAGGGTGGACCTTATTTATGTGGGCTCCCTGTGTATGCAGTGGAACGTTCAGTTGTGTATTGTTGGTATATTCAATAGGAGTTAGCAGTCACTACAGTTCAGGAATCAGTTTATTTATAGCTTGACAAACATTTAAATAGATTCAAATTACAATAAAAATGTTAGATGCATCGAATTCATCACCATTAGAGAGAAACGCAGCGAATGAAGTTTAAAAGTGAAGTTTTCAATGCAAGAAGAGAAAAACCTTTATCAACTCCGAAAGAGGGTTCCATTTTATTATCTTAAGTAAAACTAAATAACTGTTAAACAACTGTTAAGTTTACAACTATAAAATTTTGAGAGGCGCATATAAAAAGAATTTATTACAAGCGCACATATATACATATTATACACATAGCTGTGATACAATTGAGAACTTCGAAGAAACATCTATACATTTGCCAGTCACAAAAAGGGATATATACGTATCTCATATAATTTTATCTTGGATACGAAAGAAAACATTCCTGATTTCCAATTTTCTCTTTGGGGAAGACAGTGAAGATGAATGTTCCAGAAAGAGAGATTTTCTCTAGACTCAGCAAATCACCGAAAATGAGACAACCACCTTCAAAGGAAACACGGAATATATCTAACAAATCTACAGAATAGAAGGCTCTATTCAATGGATTTGTTCCATACGGTTGTATAAGAGACTAATATTTTTACCATTATAACTCACATTATTTTTAACAGACTTGTAATAAATTGTTAATTTTTTTTGCAGGAGATATTGCTAAAACTTTATCTTTCATATGGAATTTAAAGTCAAAAATCTGTATTTTATTTTCAAAAAAGTTGTTACTTTATGTCTAGAGAAAGAAATCATTTTACACCAATTTTTCTCGGATGTCTTAATTGGTAATATTTTCTTTTTTAATTATGTTTCTGGGCTGAAAAAAACATTTTTTTTCATGTCGCTATACTACAGGAGCGAAAGATATCAATCAATTTCATTCTATTTTTTTGGGTCTTTTAATTTCTCACCCATTCGTAACTTTTCTGCGGTATAGCGACATGACAAAAAGTGATTTTTTTCGGCCCACCCTACTCAATATTGCACTTATTTGATATTAATTTATAAATTAACTTATTGCGTGAAAGTTTGTTTGAGTAAGAGAACATGCTTTTAAGTTGATAATGAAGAATAATAAAAAATGTGGATCATAATTTACTTCAAAATGTTCCCATGACTTGACAGCAAATGAAAATATTATTAATTTGTGGGCAACCTAAAGATAGGGCTGAAACAAAAAATATAATAAAAATTAAAATATTATTCACTTTTTATTTCTGTATATAAGTGCCCCATTATCATCCAAATTATAAACGTTTTACATCATGCCGATGTGTAAGACGTAAGATGTGCATTGAACAAACAATATTTTCTTCTTTGATGTTTTCTGTCTTTGGTATTAAATCATTCATCATGTATTTTTTTCTTGCACATGTTTAAGAACATAGTTTGAGAAAAAACTGTATATTATTCAGGATATGACTTTTAATTTCATTTTCTAACTGAGTCAAGAAAGGTTTAGAAAGGTTTATGGTACTGTAATACCAGAAGTTTTAAAAAAATTACATCCACCTTATTTAAAACTGTAATTCAAATGTTTTTACTCATCTATTGAAATGGAAATCTTTTAGACCTATTCTAAACAGCTCTTCTCTTCAAATAATAAACTTTTTCTCTCATTTGCAGCTACTTGCTTTAAAAGTTTGAGCTTAAATTCTTTATTTTTATTTCAGGGTTGTAAATTTTTTCACGTAGAGAAGCAAACGAAAAGCATCGATATTTTATCTCTCTAGCAGTGAGCAGAGCATTGATACACACTTCCACACACAGTGAAACGTTAAAAATTAGAAGAGAATTTTATGGAATGAAATGTAAATTAATGGAGTATTTTTGTTTTGATCTGTCAAACTGGTATAGTTTAAGAAGCATCCAAATATAACAGCAACCGAGTGCATAGTGTTTATGCCAGAAAAGTAATGAAACCACATTTTAATAAGTACGGCTCTACTGAAGCTTTTTCAAAGTTATATTTTTAATTGTGATTCAGTTTCCGCTGTGTTTCATGTAAGTTGCTTTCATTTACATTCAATTTTCCATTCTTTTTACTACAAAAAGAAACTGAATTTTAATTCAATTTCTATGAAAGTAAAAACCTTATTTAAGGGCTGAGTAATAGTTTCTAATTAAAGATGGCAGGCAGAAAATTTCAGGCCAGTTTTAAACTAATTATTTGAAAAATCATAGACAATATGTCAAAGAAATCGAAACATTTTTATTCCAAATAAGTACTTACTTAACTTTAATGCATTTTTATGCAGATAAAGTAAATGCTTTTTTTTTCTTTTTGAAATTTCTGAGAAGTACTATGTTTAAAAAAATATTCTCACTTAATAATTGTAAATGTTTCTGCAAATTTGAGCAATTTTACACCTGATTAAGTCTACAAAATTTGCTTTGTAAAATCTTATTTGTAGTAAAAACTGCTATAATAAGATTTATAGTTTAAGAAAAATTCTCATATAGGTATTTAACTTCATTGCATTTCAAATGATGCCATGAAAAACTTTAAGAAAGTTCTTTATATTTTAAATAACATCTCATCTCGTTCATTCTTGCTTCAACGGGTTTTAAAGGCAAACTTTTATTAAAAATGGGCAAAATTATAAAGTAAACTTTTAAACATGTGATGTGCATTAATTTTTAAGCCATATTTTTACATTTAAAAAGGCAAATTTCTGTTACAAGAGAAACAGAAAAACGATTGCAATTAGCAATATATTTTCTTTCGAATCTGCTAATCTGAAGCATTATTTTGCGACAGGAAATTTTTGGATAGTCTACGATAAATACTAATTTTTTAATCTAATATCTAAATTTATCAAGATAATGTTAGAAATTTTACATGCTATAAAAAACCTTGTTTATTTCAATGATTCTTTTTGTACTTTTAAGAAAGTAGTTTCATAATTTTTAAACAATTAATTCAAATTCTTTATCTACCACTGATGTTAATTTTTAAATGTAATAAAAGTAATACGTGACTAAGCAAAATATCATAATGTCTGTTGCAGTTTTAAAAATTTAAAATGCACTCTAAAAATAATTGCTTCACGAACGAGATTTCATACAAATTATTGGATTCTCAATTTGATTTTTTGAAATTGTGCATCCATTTTATTCCACTCAGCTTACATTGTGCTTTTCTGCAAGTAAAGATTTTATTTGTTTAAAAATATGAGCACCAATATATCATTATTTCGAAATAAATTCCTTGGTGTTGATATAAAATAATTTATCTCACTCTGTGAAAGCTGTTAACATTCATGAAATACTAAAATTCAAGAAACTGTGAAAACAATAAACTGTGATTTTCTTTCTGCAGGAATGCTTTTCAAGCATTGTTTGATCAGTTTGATGTGATGTAAAGTGATAAGATCCATTTAGTCATGGTTGCCAGTATCGGATTATAACACAATTCAGTTAGTTAAGATTTAAAATGATGACCAAACATTTAGAGTTAAAATGAAGTCTCCCATTCAAATAGCAAGGCCAGCAGAATCAAAAAGAAACACCACAAGCCAATATAATATTGCCAATTTTTGTGTGTCTATTATGTCCAACGACTTTAAGAGCCAGACCCGAGCTTACCCTTACACGTTAGCTCCAGAAATCGTTTTTCTCGAGATATGCGAGTTTTTCCTTAACCATTCGAGTTGCTATGTCAGCAATAAGGGATCCAGTCAATGTATTGTCCTTTATCAGTGGTCCGATAACGCGTGACCCATCCTCCTCTCAGCCAACAAGGTAATTAAAAAATATTCAGCTAAGTGTTAGTGTTGATGTATTTATCAGGGTATAGACTTAAATGCTTTTGATTGCGGTTTATTTTTACAAAATTTATATCAATTAAACAAATACCTTTCGGCACTAGATTGTCAATTTTTTTATTATATAAAACAAGTGTTTTGATGATGCATTCGTTATAACGAGCGTTTCATTCAATCGTTATCAATTCAGATGCTATATTGTCCTCATCTCTTTGTTTGCGAACTTCGTTGTACTGAAAGGATAGTGAGGTTTATGTAGTCCATCAACTTAAGGATTTTTTATAAGTTTTAAAGAAGCAAAATTTCGCAATGTCTTCATCAGCTTATTGACTACATACATGGTGATTAAAAGAAACTTACATATAGAGACAGTTGAAGTAGCGAATTTTCTTTTTTATCATCCACTAGCTGTTAGCCACTACTTCTTGCGCGAAGAATTTGAATTATTAATTTTTTTTTAGATTCACGAATGTAAATGTTTCGTTACATGTTGAAAGGGGAAATCAAATGTTTTGACGGTTGATAATACATAAGTGGACGACTAACAGGAGTGTCTGCTGTTATAATTAGGCAATTTGTTTATCTATGCTAACACACTTTTTTATTCTACGTCTTTTGCACAGATGTAGAGGTTTTTTGGGCTGGACACACGTGAACACGCCACATATATTTGCCATGCGAAAAAGATGTTTTTTCCAAATGTACGGTTGCCACATTGAGTGCATAGCACTCAGCCTGGCAAATGCTATTTTGTAAGGGAATTGTTACCTTTCGAACTGGGGTAGAAAATCCTTCGGTATTATCGGAATGCGTGGAATAAAATACACTCTCCTCTCGCTATGCCAGTCATAACACTAGCTCGAAACGACGTTTGGATCTAGGTGGGGAATTTGTAACCATAACCCAATGAACAGTCTCGGTACATCGAGGTAGGGTATCAATATCACTAGCACACTGACTTTTAATCTCAGCTTGTCAGAAGGTACCTCTGACAATTCTAAGGAGTTGAAGAACTTTACAGGATAGGATATTACTTGTTATTCCCCATTAACGTATCTACAGATAGATATTCTGTAATAACTCAGTGCAATTGTGACATATTTTATTTTTCTTTTATCTGACCTAAACTTTCATTATTCAGTGCCAAAATTACCAATTCAACAACCATTCTCTATTCCTCATATATTCTCAGTTACTGTAAAATACATCATTGTACTCAATGGTTTCATCAGGCCGCCATAATCTGTGGAATATATCATCCACCATACTATATATCATCCGATACTACCATTCAAAAGAATACATAAAACAAAACATATTTTCCTCTACTTATAATTAACATTAGTTTCTAAATTTTAATCTAAAACCTCTTGCAACTTTTTCATATCTGCCAATAGATTTCTGTACCGGCGTCAATTTATAGACAATTTCTTGAATAAAATCTGATAAGGAAAAGATACAAATAAAAATAACTAGAATTAAATAGACTGCGAGCTCAATAATTAAAATCAATCGTCGAGTTAAGTAATTTCAGTTATTATTCCACAAATTAAATATTTTATTTATTTTTTCCAAGCAAGATAACCTAATCGCAGTTTTCTTTATCAACACGTGACGTTTGACATAAAAAAGAGTTATTCCACGCGTTTTCGATTTTCTTAATGATCACGTGACAGTTAATTTTAAAAATCAGTTATTCCACATGTTTTCGCATTCCTTAAGGATCACGTGACAGTTGATTGAAAAATAAAGTAGTAATGTTCATCGCGAATCACTGAGTCATTTTCTTTGTTAATTATTAATTGTTGTTTGCAGTCAAAAATATTCAATTTATGATAATCTCACATATCCTATGTCCATTAAAGTGTACTTTATGATAGAAACACATATCCTATGTCCATTCCTGGGTTTCAAGCTACCTTCTGCCAAATTTCACCTATATCAGTTTGGTAGTTTGGCTGTGAAAGAGTCAAACAGACAGACCAACAGACAGACAAACAGATACACTTTCACATTTATTATATTATAAGGATTAAGGATTTATTATTTACTATGAAACGCGGATAAAGATGACAGGTGGTTTTTAAACTACTTAAATAAGCTTTAGAATTCTCTAAGAACCATTGAAAACATTGCTAAGCGATATTCGAAAAAAAAAATCAACAGGAAAAATAATGGTAAAGTAATTACACCGTTGCCTAGCAACTGAGTATCATTAAATTTGTTTTATTTCAAAATCGCCAGCGTGTCAACTTTTTATTAAATTTTGAAAAATTAATAAAAATTGTAGCAAAAATGTCACAGTTATAACACTGATATCATTGGAAAGGTAAAACTTTGGACATTAAAATAGTATAAAATATTATACCATTTTAATGTTCAAAGTTCCACCTGTAGAGTTATCCGTATCTTTCTTATTTCCATACAATAATAATTTTTTTCACCACACATAGAGTGATAAAATAGAATAAGGATAGAAAAGACAATTTTTACATGCATAATTTACTTTACGAATACTGTATTTTATAATGATAATCCTCATAAAATATAATATCTTTACAATTGTCCATGTCAAAAGTTATTTCTCTACAATTTTATCTTGATTATTTAAATTATTTTTTGGTATTTAAATGCGATATAAATACATAGAAAGTGATTACAATATGTGCTCTTCTTTCTATTCGAAATTTAATCGAACAAAGGCTTTTTCTTCCGGATTGACAGTAACTTTCAGGTGTTCTAAGCATTATTACTCAGTTTCCTGATTAACTGATGAATATAAGTGTAAAAGTTGGCAATTATCTGTAGACTTTACTTTAAGTTCGTATTTAACTATAATCATTTTACAGGGTGTCCAACAAAGGACTCCCTCATTTTAAAATTAAATAACTCGGCAACGGAGATCGATAGAAGAACGAAACCAGTGATATGCTTAGTCTGAAAGCCGTAAAAATCTGATACAAAAGTTTCAAAATTAGTTATAAATGTTGCCGACAGGTGGCGCTGTACGTTGTAATCACAGTTCAGATTTCGAGAAGAAAGCTATAAACTGTCATTTGCAAGTAATCGTTGCAATCACATCACAATCGATTCAAATTGGG
>BGPR01001154.1:157423-199073 GCA_013235015.1 Araneus ventricosus | reverse complement strand
ATGAAGGATTATAAATAACCTTCTTAACCCCTGAATAATGTTTTAAATAAAGCAATATACTTCAAGCCTTTTGTACTGAAACTAGTTATATATGCTTTTTAAGAGGGCGAATTAATAATCCTCAAACTAAAGATTGCATTTAGAAAACCAATGCACTAAATGTCGGAAGAAATAGCTTATTCATATAACCTTTATTTAGTACGCAAGACATTATCTTATCTTATAATAAACGGAAATTTAATTCACCTGAAATTTGAAACTTTGATGCTATAGTCCAGGAAGAGCATCCAGTCGCGATTTTTTCAAAATTAAATTTAATTCTTTATTTATAATTTTTTTTATCGAAAAGTAATGGCATATTGAGTTTCAGGGGCATTAGAGTTTTTTTACCCGATTGAAACGAAAATTGGGCAATTAAGGTTAAAAGACCACATACCAAATTTCATTTATCTAAGTCGTTGCGTTTGGGAATTATAGTGTTCACAAGCATGCGATTACAGAAACCGACCGACAGTCAACGTTTCAAGGGATTTCGTAAAAAACTTAATACGGGCTTGCATTCCTAATTTTTGAAACTGTGTACCAAATTTTATCTATCTAGCTGTTGAGTTTTGAGTTATCGTGTTCATATGAACCCTAACAGACAAATTTCCCGTTTACGGACTTTATCCAAAAATTGATTGATATATACTAATTTTGTATAAAGTCCATACACCAGATTTCGCCTTTCTAGCTTTAACCGTTTTTGAGTTACCGTGTTCACAAACAAAATTCCAAAATTGTGTTCTTCCGACTCAGGGAGGTCTAAAACGTGGAGATTAATGAAAATCTCGTGTTGAAATTTACGATCGACGTTTATAATACTTTCTCTTTGTATACTTCGTGTACTAGAAAGTAAAAACGATCAAACTTTTTTTCTATCAATTTTACGAAAATGCGCTAGCTACGAAGTAAAGTGTTTTTGAATTTTTTTTTCTACAGACAATTTTTTGCAAACTTCGCAAAATCAAAACATAAGGAGAAAAATTTAACACCTATTCGAAATTAATCAGGTGCTTTTTCACAATTTATAAATGTCTTGGACGTTATCGGTGTGATATTCAAAAACATTTTTGGGCCTTTTCATACCAAATATAAAGGAAATTTAACTAACATAAAACTTACACTTTACTGTTTTTCTTAAAAAATAAAATTATAGATCTAATTCAAATATATCATACAGCTTGGAAAATAAATAAGAGTCTCATTATTATCCATTAAAGTTCAGAATGAAAATAAAAATCTGTATATAAATCAGAATTTTATTTTAAAAAATTATACTTTACAAATCACAGCACACACACAAGATATTGTGATAAAACACACTGTCTAGCATGTGACGATGGAGTTTGGAAATAATTCAATGCCTGAGACTACTATTATTATTAGAAGTACTGTCTTCAAACTCATTAATAACGTGTCGGGATGCATCATAGGTTTGTAACACATATTAGTGGATTCTTGTCTCATAGCATTTATTAAAATTCAGCTCGCAATTGGCATAAGAGCTACCAAAAGCAATGCAATTCAGGCATTTAGATTTGATCATTTAATGAAGAATGCATATCAGCAAAACTATAACGCTCAAGGAACTAGTGCATAAATACAGTATCATTGAAGTAAGCATTGATATTTTCTTAGAAATGGTTTTGTGTTCTTACATTTTAAAAAAGAAATAAACATTTTCACTGACTATTGAAATAAACTTAAACTGCAGATGTTATAAGACTCTTAATAAGATAACTAAAAGTCTGTTAAGATCACTGAAACGTTAAATTTAGTTGATATTATTCTTTACGTTTCCATGTAAACCAAAATTTTCTCTAACAAAAATACAATATTTTAAAACATAAAAAATAAAATTTTCATCCCTTTTCTTTAACATTTGTTTCAATGTTTGTTCAAAGTGAGCAAAAAATAAATTGAATAATAATTATTTGAAAAATAATTGTTTTTTTTCGGAATTTATTTCATTTTGATGAATTTAAAAGAAATTCTAAGTAGTGTAATATAGAAAACTCATCTAGAAAAAAAACTGCTATAGTTTTAAAAAATCACACCTAAACCTTAGTTATTTTTTTTCAATTCAATGTTATATAACGAAATAAACAACCCCCCTCTTTTCTTATCACCCCCGGCTTCTCAAATTTTTCTATGCTTGAATGGGGTATTGAAAGAGATTGGGCAACAAAATCTATTTTACTTAACAATTCGATTAAAACATTGATGCATTGAAATAAAATCTTATATAACATAAGTGTATTACAGGGAAAACACTTGAAACATAATACAATTTCAATCCAGGCTGACAAATAATAAACCGAACTTATACAGAATCCAAATTCGGACACACACAACTAGAAAAAAAAATCCAAAACTGACCTTCTTTCTGAAACAAGACCTCAATGCAGATAGCGTTAAAATGCCCCAAGCCAAAGGGGGTGTGGGGTCTTGGATCCTGTGGTATCTCTAATTGGCAGTAAGTACATTCTTATCAGCACTCATTGTGTCGACCGCTACCCTACCCAGATATTCAATCAAAATGTCAAACCACGGAAGGGGGAAGAAATTCGGAAAAATACGTTTATCTCGCTTTAGAGACAGTTCACAAGAGACGTATATTTCCGGGCTGACCGCTTTCGGCGTGTCTCTGACCACACGTTGAAATGCGTTTTATCCGTTTATGGGATAGTCCAAGGTCGAAAAAAGAAATACGTGTGAAACGCTCAGAGGGTTAAATCTGTCATCTTTTTGAGCTCCAAATAGGAATAAAGATTCAGTAGTAAACTTTTTATATGGAAATTGTATCTTATATTATGGTGTAACAAAATTACTTTTGTTTTTCTGCAGTCAAACTCCATTTCAGCATAAGTTCATAATAATATTAAAATGTAAAGTATGTCCAGTCATGACCGTTGTTTTTTACCACCTTTTCACCAACTGATCGAGCCCTTGGCTGTACCATTCTCTTGATTCGACTTCAGAAAAGTCTAGAATCACTTTTTCCATATCGTCGACATTCACAAAATATCTATCAGTTGAAAAATGACATCATTGACAAAAACGTTTGATAGCACTCGAACAAGATCTGAACTTCATGGTGGATGTGGTAAAAGTTCGATTCTTTTAAATAACTCTAGCTTGCGCAACCTCATTCGAGAAATTTAGCGTTGCTCATTTGAAGAATTTCCCTTCCTCGATTGACATAATGGCTACATGCCCCTTTTTTCTTAAACAGCATACACTGTGTTCTGTATTTTACCGTAAAGTATAGAGGGAAGACGTTGAGAGGACATGTTATGATCAAAGTTTCACCAAACATTCATCATTAACCTTTGTTCAAACCTTCTTTGTTTCCCAACTGTTTCGACTAATTGACCGATACCCAACAATTTCTTCCTAATTATCTGGGTTTATTAGGTATATAAACTTCCCATCAGAAGTCAATATTCGTCCGAAAAACAAAAGATCCTGTGCAAATTCCAGTAACGTTTCACAGACTCGGCCAGTTCCTTGTCTAAGGGTCATTTCATGAAGAACCTCTCGGTATTCCCTGTACGGTTTTGTAGCTTTTGTGATGATTGATATATAGTGTTCCTGAGTGTCCAAGCTTTCTTACAAGTTTCCGTTCGTTATTGGGAGAATTTTATTCTATGCTTCCTTTTAATTCCTAATCCTCGCAGATGCAGGTAAACGACTTCTGGATTCGACTTCAAGTCAAGGCTTCCTTGAAGCTTATAAATAAGTTTTGATCTGTCAGATACGAATATTGTCATCCTCTTCAAAAGCAAGAATTATCAGAACAGATTCAATTTCCTCAGGGCCAAAATGGCTCTAGACAGATAAAGATTATCTTTCATCATCCATTGTCTAATCTTAAAATGGAAGGAAAATAGACAGATAAAGATTTTATTTCATCATCCATCGTCTAATCTTAAAATGGAAGGAAAATAGACATATAAAGATTATCTTTCATCATCCATAGTCTAATCTTCAAATGGAAGAAAAAATAGACATATAAAGATTATCTTTCATCATACATCGTCTAGTCTTAAAATGGAAGAAAAATAGACAGATAAAGATTATCTTTCTTCATACACCGTCTAATCTTAAAATGGAAGGGAAATAGACAGATCAAGATTATCTTTCAATCTTAAAATGGAAGGAAAAATAGACATATAAAGATGATCTTTCATCATCTAATCTTAAAATGGAAGGAAAATAGACATATAAAGATTACCTTTCATCATCCATCGTCTAATCTTATAATGGAAGGAAAAAGTACGGAAGAGTATACCTTTTATGTGATATGATGAAAACATCAATAGTGGTGAGCAAGTGCCAGAAATTTATTTTCATATTCAAGCATTAAAAGACGAAAATACATTTGATACATCTCAGAATTTTAATATAACTAGAAAGTAAGAAATAACTGATGGCAATTGTATTCTGCATTCATTCTAAATTTAATTTTAATACACAATTTATAACATATTGAGAGAATTCAACTGACATTATTTCTAAAAAAGTTTTTCATTAAATACGAAATAAACAAAAGTCTTCTGCAATTTGTTGCAAAGTACCGCACCTTTAATGAACGCGTGAACCGAAACAAGATATTTCGAATCTATCAATAACAGATTACATGTCTGCAGAACTGAAACGCAATACATCACTCGTCCGCGAGAATTATCCGTGACATTATTGATTTCAGTTAACCGAAGGAACGGGATGTATCAACTTTAATCAAGGACATGCCGGTTGATGGTCTGCTTGAAATAAGGTAACGTCAAGACCTATAGCTACTGTTTCCCATTTAATGCCCTTATGCAGAGCTTTAACATTAGTTTTTTTATTTATCATTAGTCTTTTTTTGCAATAAAGTTAGGAAATTAATTATTATTATTAAATTAACAAAACAGAAAAGCAAAGGCCTTTTGTCTTTATTTTACTACTTTTGAAAACATGAGAAAATGTGTACGCATATTTTAACTCTAGATAAGGATCATTTAACTGAAAGCAAATAGGCATCCATTATTCGTATTCTCATCGGTAATTTGAAGTAATTTTCATCAAAGAATTTTTTTTAATTTTTCAGAAAGCTCAAGATGAATAAAGAGAAAAAAAAGTGAGAGTTTTCTAAGCATGTGTGTGTGTGTGCAGAAAAAACGGAATGGATAAAAAGTCGGCACAGAAACAAGAAAAAACAGTTTTAGAATTGCCTTTGACATCTAACTTACTGTACTTCACTCTACGACACAAACAAACCTTTAACTTACTGGAAGATTTGAATGAATGAAGGAAAATTATAAAAGGTTCTTTAGTAAATTCTTAATCATGGCAAAAAATACAATGAAAGCAAAGCATCTACATTGATACGTTCTATTCTGGGTCATATTTAAAAAGAAATAAATGCTTCTTATAATATTGTTACAAGATTCGCTGAAATATTAATAGCTGGGGAAAACTGATTTGTAAATCATTATATAAAATATACTAGCCAAGTACCCAATTTTCCCGAACTTTTTCTTTTTAAAACTTTGTGAGAGACTGGAAATGGGACAATGTTTTATGAATACGAAAGTGCTTATTAATATTATGTTGTTGAGGGTATATTTACTCCTTCAATGTTTATACTGGGCCAATGAGAGGCATGTGCTAACAAGTTTCAATAAAATTTCCCACCCACTTGGAATCATTAATGTAACATGCCTGAAAATGTAATTATATATATATATATAACTGGTTTGGCGTCTATTCTCCTCGTGGTCCTCAGGGACACGCTAGTTTTTTTCTGGCCATGGTAAGCGTATTTCGCTTTTATTTTATTATTTTTTGTGTATACTGCTATTTTATTTATTTTATTCTACGTCTTTTGTATTCAGATTTGTTGCTTTCGATTCTTTTGAAATCTTCTTAAATGTATTTATCTTTTATTCAAGAATTTTTCCATTTTAATTGTCTTGTGCTTTTAGAGGGGATGGCGGCATTTTTTATCGGATTTCGTTTGTAGTTAGCAGAAAAAAGCACAAATTAATATCATGAGCGAGCTTCTCTTCCTGAAGAGCGGCTCGCTATGATATTTTTCAATTTTATTTTGGTTTTTATCTATTTTTTGCCATTGTGTCTTGATTGTTTTTGAGTTTTTGTCTTGTGTTTCTAAGTTTGTTTTGATATATATATATATATAATATAAATCCAAATATAACTTGTATATATATATATATATATATATATGTATATATGAAAGTTTAATGAAGCAAATTCTATATTTCGTATTCTTGTGAAACCAGTCCAAAGTTCAATGAAATATATGTCAATAAAACGACTAGGAGACAGTCGATAGACTGTTTGTCTGAAGTCTGAACTGCACTTTTTGGGCACAGTAATCTACGTCTGCCTAAATTGTTGTGTGCAGGACGTTAAGTCGAAAAGGAATAGGGATTTAGTGATACTGACAAGCAGGGGTGTAGTGGAGGCGGAATACCGTTCCGACACTTCTTTTTTATAAAGAGAAATAAATACAAAAATTTTTGGAAGGTCCTTAAAACAGCGCGATTTTTGTCCCCCAAATTAGAGCGTTTTGGCACTGCTTATTTTGAGAATACACCACTACTTACAGGGATACCAGATAAGTACTGAAAAGTTACTGTTACACTAAATTTTGATGATATACTATCTGCACTTTATGCAAACTCCCATTCTTTACTAGAGCTACCTCGCAGCTCCCTCTAATGTGAGCTAATGTGTTACGCAACGCGCCTACATTGGTGTCGTGACGACAGATGGCGTTGGCCGAAAATATTAGCGCCACTGTCAACTGTGTTGGGACAGCCTGTGTACATTCACTGGGGTATTTATCTCAAATGCTTACATATATCCAAGCAGATAAAATGCGCGGATATTTCGCCTCGTAACTTTTAAAATCTATTTTTAATTTCGCGTATGTAAAGTACAGAAATAGAAAGTACCTAAATAAAAAAAAAACTTCACTTCCAGATTTTGATAAATATCCACATTTCAGATCTTTCTAAATCCAAAAAAAAATAAAATAATTTTTGGAATTAAATTTATCTCTGAAATAGAGAGCTAAACTGATCAACGCAATGAACTAGAAGGCGGAAAAATGGGATGCTGTCTTTAAGTCAACCATGTAGATCTCCGTTAGATTTTGGATGGAATCAGTCGAAGGGAAATTTATACCTCAATGCGTATACAAACACATAACGGAACGAACGAACATACTACATCTCACAAACATAATCAACCATATAGATAAAATATGACTATATATATGAAAATTTTATCTAAATCCATGCTGAGATGACCATCTCTCGGTATGTCTATTCATGTGTAGAGAGCACCATAAATCATAAAATTCCACATGCTTTTATTCTGAAATTTAGTATGCGATCATCGCAACAAAATTGGGAATCAGTATTACATTTTGTTCCCAATCCAATAAAGGGAGGAACTCCTATTTGAAAATGAATAATTTATTCTCTTTAATATTCGAAGAAGATAAGCACGAAACATTCTATTTACGAGAAGTGAATGGGAAAATGAAGATGAAAATACCCAATGTGGTGTTCTTGCAGGGTTTGGAGAGGAACACTGGAAATAGAGTTTTATTCCATGGTAAATTTTTTAAATATTTTTTTGGGAAACGGAAGGGAAATGACAATATGCAGATGACCTCTGAAAATACAGAAGCTGCTGACAAAGAGAAACAATTTATGAGTCGCTTATTTTCAGAAACGGATTGTTATTCAGCCCATTTACGGAAAAAACAGTCATTCGGAAAATGAGGTCACATCTAAAGATAAAAAAAGAAAACCCAAATGCATCGTAAAGGAAAGCAGAATAATAAATAAAACTGAACAAAACTATTAATGCTTTATTCATTTAAATGGGTGTGTTTATGTTTCTACGTTTAATGAACATACAGGGAAGTGAAGTATTAATTCTTATTTTATTTTATACTGTTTTGCATTAGTTTTTAACGGACCAGTAAAGAAAAGTTTCTCATTTAAGAATAAACGGTACTTCCATAATAACTGCATCTGACAAATTTTGCTTGGAAGTTTAATTGGCGAATATCGTCAATTCGCCAATGGCCTGAAAAGTGCTTAAAATATGATTAGTAATCTCTTGTATATGTTCTCATATGAATTTTAACACTACAAGTGGACGAACTGGCTAATTTCCCTGTACAGCTCAAACGCAGCCCAAACACACAATATTCTTCTTACTTGTAGAGTTTCATAATATCTCACGGGTAAATAGTTTTGAATAAATAGAGAGGATATATCTTTGACTTTTTGCCAAATAAATCTCTATGATTTATCTGCTTTCGAAGCTCATGTATAAGCGAATAAATATATTTGACCAAAGTAATTGGCAGCTTGTGGGATTAAATCATGTTAACTATTTTCTTCGACTGTAACAAAGCAATCAGTTCATGTAACTTCATTGCGATGTCATAAACGCCGCAATGCATTATTTTACAGGTTGTCGAAAATTAAGAGCTCATTTCAAAAATTAATAAAAAAAGCCTAATAATGTTAGAACTACGGTTTTTTTTAAAATGAGAGAGCAAATAAAAAAGTTTTTTTCAAATAGGTAACGCGGCTTTGTAAATTTGTCAAACCGAGAGAATTCCGTACGTAATAGCTACTGATCGGCAGAAGATGATGCGGGTTTTCTGGTTCCTTTTTTCAGTTTTTCTTGAATATATCAAAAAATATTCACTTTTCCCACTACATGTGAATTAACAAATTAAAGAGCGTAAACTTCCCTGCAAATGCATGCTTAGTTTTCTTCTAGCTTTAATATTTTCGCAGATAATGGCTCTCAAAAATGGGAGATGCCCAATAATTTACGACCACCTAGACCACCGTAACGGTGCGTTTCCTATCTGAAAAGGAAATTAAAATGCGCTCTCATTTTTGAAAAACGTAGTGCTAACACTTTTTGGATTTTTTTTATTAATTTTTGAAATGTGCCACTTAATTTTCGGACACCCTGTAATATATAACTACGCGCGTTTTCTTGATATGCTATAGAATCTCACCCTATTTCCTCCTGGAAGTCGCGCAATGGATTCCATAAATGAAATGGCTCGATGCACATGAAAAGTGTGACATGAGACATGTAATATTCGATGATACTCAAAGTCTTTTCTGGAATTGGCTTTGCGAATTTGAAAGTTATATCACCAGGAAAACACCTGCTCTACCCTTCTAATGAACATACTCCGATGCCATAACACCCAAAGCCCTTCATTCATGTCCCCTCCACTCCGCGCAAATGGCGTGGTTGCACTCCACACCATCCTATTTTTCAGCCCATCCATTTATTTAGGTCAGTTAGAGCCACTGCGTGCAAACCGCAAACCCATCCGCTACGCGTCACTCCGATCTCCTACTGTATTATTTCTCCCACCGATCGTCAAAACACGGACTCCTCCCTATTTCGATTTCCTCTACAGCCAGAGAGACTCCCCCTCGCACCGGTCTCATTTCAGCATTTATGGCCAGGGAATCCAAACTGACCGTGAAGTTACCCAGACAAGTTGAATATTCAAACTTCCGAACAAATTGGGTTTTTTCAGAATTTTTTCCTGTCTCTCTTCTCTAAATGATATCTCAGGCTTCGTTTCTTTAAACTATTTATTATTTTTCATACAATTTTCATTTCTTGTTCCTTTTATGGATGTTTCTGTATTTATTGCACTTATTTGGATATATTTATTTTCTATATTTGTAGATAATTGTTATGTTTGCTGTTTGTATTTTATCATATTTATATTCACATTTGTATTGTATATTGAATTACTTTTATTGCATTATTTTACTCATATTTTTATGTTGTATTATCTAATTCTTTATATTTTATTCGAATTTATTATTTTGAAATGTATTAATTTAATATTTGTATTAGAATTTGCCTTCCTGACGACTCGTCACATGCTTTACACCCTTTGGTTAAGAAGGGTCGGTGTCGGCAATAAAAAGACTACAGAGCTCACCTCTCGAATTCGCATCGGAAATTCTCATTGACGAACTTTCTCGTCGTGGAGAGACCGAATTTGCGTGGAGGGAAACGCTTGTGAATGTCTATTATTAAGATACTTGACGATAGCAGATTTAACGTGAGCAGATTAGCATACACAATAATGCTTGTTCGGGATTTGTCTTCAATCTTGTATTCCGAACTCAAAAATAGTACTTGCACGGCCTTAAATTTAGTTAATAACATTGAATTAATTCCAAACGCCTATAAAAAGTTAATAATTAAAACCCCGGGAATCTGGACAAATTGGGGCTGACATTTGTTCCGATTCCGGGGAATTTCTAAAAATACAGTGATACCTCGAGATACGAGTTTAATTCGTTCCGTAACCTTGCTCGTATGTCAATTTGCTCGTATCTCAATACAATTTTCCCCATTGAAATTAATTGAAATTATGTTAATCCGTTCCAGCCCCAAAAATGCTACCCCTAATTTTTTTTGTTACGTGTTTTTGAATAAGAAAAATGTATTTATAAATGACAAATATTGTATAAAAACATAATAAAAGAGAATGTAAAGCAAAATAACTGGTTTTATAAAGTGTGCATACATATGTATTTGCATTTTGGTCACATAAATGTAAGCCCTGTTTCGTCACAGTTGAAGACTTGTTGGGGGATGTATCCATTGGCTTCTATCAGTTCGAAAAAAGTTTTGAGATAATCCTCAGCTGCCTTCACATCCGAACTTGCTGCCTCACCATGCCTGCCAACGGAGTGAATGCCGGTCCTTTTTATAAAGTTGTCAAACCAGCCTCGACTGGTTTTAAACGAGTCTTCCGATGCCTCGTCCGTGGAAGTGCGCGGGTCTGATTCAGCAAATCACCGTAAATCGCACGTGCCTTCTCGCATAAGATGCCCTTTGTTAAGGTATCGCCTTTAAGCTGCTTCTCCGTCACCCAAACCATCGGCAGTTTCTCCATCTTTTCATAGAAAGACCTCCGGAGGTTAGAAATTATTGTAACGCCCTTAGCTGGCGTTATACCCTTTATCGACTTCTTCTGTTTAAGCACAGTGCATATCCTTGAAGTACTACGCCCGTATTGCCTCGCCAAGTCAGCTACTGGCACACCTTGCTCATTTTTTTCTATGATTTCACGCTTTAATTCAATAGACATCATCTTCTTCTGAGCACTGACCTTTCCACCCACTTTCTTCGGACCCATGGTTATAGAAAGAAATGTGATGAAATATGTAAATGCACAAAAAGCGCAAAGCCCTAGAAAAACTTAGCAAAGATGTTTCGACAGCGAGGTAAAAACAAGCACACTGGGGGAATACGTGGGATAATGCACGAGGCGCAGGCGCAGTAAACTGGGTGGGCCGTATGCAGCGTCGCAGCTGGCCGTTCCTCGTATCTCAAATGTCGCTCGTATTTCAAAACAAAACTTCGCTGCTCGACAGCGCTCGTATCTCAAATAACTCGTATGTCAGGGCACTCGTATCTCGAGGTACCACTGTACTGGTATAATAGATTTTAAAAAATGATATTTAACCTGTGTGTTCTGTGAAGTTGTACGGAAAGAGCACGTGGCGATTCGGACGGTACGATGGAAAAAAATTTGGGGATAAGAAGAAGATATCCGAGTTAGTTTCTACTAATTTAGGTGCTGTATTCATTCTTAAAGACTAATTCGAATACTTCTTTTAAGATACGAATAAACATTAGCTTTGTTTCTTATTCGTAATTGTTATTTTCCTTTCATTTTCAGTAAAAAATTTTCAGAACATTTTGCATTTTGTAACTTCTAAAGGGAATTATTTTATAAATACTTCAAAAATAGATATTTATGACAAAAGAAGCGAGTTTAAATTGAACGTCAATAGATATATTCTTTGGAACTCAAATATCTCTTCTAAAATTTATAAAAACACATAAATCAACTCTTTAGGATTAATAAAGCATGCAACGATAGAAATTCTATTAAAAACAAATTCAGCACCTTATAAATAATCTTAATGATAATAAAATTCCCTCCTAATTCTACGAACTTTTAATTAATGGATTTAAGTTGTAAGTAAAGGATTGCATATTAGAGCTGTGGTAGGGTCACTCAAGTCAGACAGAACCAATGTGATTACTTCGAAAATGCATCTTTCAGTCGTTTATTATTTCAAAATATTTTATTCTATAAGGTCCCCAAAAAAAGTTTAATTTATACCTTTACCCATTAATTTTATAATTTTTCTTTTTCATTTTGTCAGTACTCTTCTTTCTTTAATTTTTGTATATATTTCATCGCTTTCTTTGTCCCCATCGTAATCTTAATCGAACTCTCCCCCAGTTAATTGATTTGTCGCGAATTCACGTAATATGATACTTTGTAAACTTCCTGGTCCCTTTACGACGCGACCGGTCTCCTTTACGACGCGAGGCATTCAGTTACGTGTCTTCTTCAATGCTGCTTACATCGCCCCATTTTACCATAGTACATTTTTAATTCTTGGTCAATTTTATTTCACTTTTTGTATATCCTAACATTCGGAGTGAAGACAGTGTTACATTATCTTATAGCTAAGAAACTTCGTAGAAAGTGTTGGAATTTTTCTAATTATTTTATCGTTAGTGTGGATAGTTAGATCGGATTTCTCCTTCCCTGAAGACGCATCCGTTCTTTTTTACTGAAATACTTTAAATCCTTTTGTCTTTCCATTGAAATTTGAGTTTTGATATATTTCCACAAGACTCCTTGAATTGCAGCATTTATTGCGCATTCGTTTCGTTGTGGTTGTGTTTTATATTATTTTTATTATTTTCCCCTTTTGTCTATTCTTATATAATTTTTATCCCTATTGAAGCTATCGGTATTTTACTTCGATCAGTTTATTGCATTGTATTTTTACGTTATGATGTTTATGTTTGTTTTTTGTTTTCATGTAGTTTTTATTACTGATTCGATTGTTTCTTGTAAATATATATATATATATATATAGTTAAATATTACAATTAATCAAAAGAGTGTTATATTTTAAATATATACGAATATTAATGTAATAATTAACCCTCTGAGTGGTTCGGTCTCCCTTGTAAAGCGATTCGAAAAGCGATTGTTCGAAGACCCCTTATCTGTTTTAAAAGTGCGCCCTCCTCCGAACAGAACATGTTCCAAAAGCGCAGCGGATTCAGTCTCTTCCCCCCTCTGATCCATGGGTAATCAGCAACCCCTCGAAGGGACTAACCACAAGAATCCGTTCTATTCAGCTAGGATCCTATTCAAACTAGCCCTTACTGCCTTCGGAGAGCCCACCTGTTGTGTGATAAATTAACACTTCAGGTCTTCAAGATGGGCAGTTGGGATCTATTTTCTGCACATTGCTCGTGTCAACAACACCAAATGACAAAAATACACACCGGTTAGGCGCGTATACCTATTTTTCATGTTTTGAATATCTAATAAAGTGAACATTATTGAAGCTGCATAAAAGTTGATGATTTTTAAGATCTTTGTGATTTAAATTTTTTGCCGTTTATTAATATTTGTATTTTAGCTGCTGGCTGTATTTTATATTAGTAGTTTTTTTATATCCGTGACTTCACTTTATTTACTCGTCAGCATATTATTCTATGAATTTAAAATTAATTTACTAAATTTTAAGGATTAAAAACAATGCCAATTTTTGAATACATATATTCAAAAATTAATCAAATATTCATATATTCAAATTTTAATATACATATATTAAAAATTAATTAAATATAATTAAAAAAGACATCAAAAATTAGTAAAAAATAATTATATATATATATAATTATTTTTTACTAATTTTTGATGTCGCAATAAAAGTTTTCATATTGCTTCTTGATTTAGTACTCCGTAAAAGGTAGAAAATTGAGAAACGATCACAAATATAAACAGTGTTTAACTGGATTAATCCGTTTTGTATGCACATAAATACTTATTATATGGATAGTCGCATAATAATCTGTATTCTATAAAACCGCCTGTAATAATTAATACATATGAAGGATTAGAAATAACCTTCTTATCCCCTGAATAATGTTTTAAATTAACTAATACTACAAACCTTTTTTACTGAAACTTGTACTATATGCTTGTTAAGAGCACGAGTTAATAATTCTCAAAATAAAGTTTACGTTTAGACTAAATGTTAGAAGAAATAACGTATACATATACCGTTATTTAGCACGCAAGATATTATCTTTTATTATAATAAACAGAAAATTAATTCACCTAGATTAACAAAATTTGAAACTTTTATACTATAGTACCGGTCATAGAGCATCCCGTGGCCAAATTTTCAAAATTAAATTTAATTCTTTATTTATAACTTTTTTATCGAAAAGAAAGGTATATTAGAGTTTAGACAGGGCATTAGAGTTTTTTGAGCCTATTTAAACGAAAATTGGACCCTTATCTACAATTAGGGTTGCGTTTAGGAGTTACCGTATTCAGAAACACGAAGTGTAAAACGAGGAGATATATCAAAATTCGAATTTACAATCAGTGATTACAGTACTTTCTCTTTGTATACTACGTATACGAGAAGGTAAAAGCAATCAACATTTTTTCAATCAATTTTACGAAAATGGGCCTTGGTACGAAGTACAAAATTGTTGAATTATTTTCTACAGATAGTTTTTTACAAACTTGGTAAAATCGAAAGAATAGGGAGGAAAATCTACCACATATTCGAAATTAGTCAGGTTCCCTTTTGTGCTATTCAAAAACAGTTTTGGGTCTTTTCGTACTAAATATAAAGGGAATTTTATAAGCATAAAAATGACACTTTATTCTTTATACAAAATTTTAAAAATTAAATTATATATCTCATTCATGTATACCATACTACTTGGAAAATAAATATCTTGTTTGCAGTTTTATAATTATCCATTCAAGTTCAGAATGAAAATAAAAACGTGTAGATAAATCTGAATTATATAAAAAACTTATACTTTACAAATTACAGCACACGCACACACATCCAAGATATTGCTATAAAACACATTATATAGTATGTGATGGTGGAATTTGGAAATAATTCAATGCCTGAGACTGCTATTATTTTTGGAAGAACTGTCCTTAAGCTTGTTAATATCGGATATATCAAAGGTTTGTAACACATAATAGTGGATTCTTGTCTCATAGCATTTATTAAAATTCACCTCAGAATTGGTATAAGATTTACCAAAAGCACTGGAATTTAAGCGTTTAGATTTGATCACATATTGAATAATGCTTAATAGCAAATCAGCAAAACTGTAATGGTTCAAGGAACCAATGCATAAATGCAGTCTCTGAAGTAAGAAATAATATTTTCTTAGAAATAGTTTTGGGTTCTAGGAAGAAATACAAATTTTCAATGATAATTGAAATAATCTCTACACAGTTGAGCTGCAGATAATATCAGACTCTCAATAGGATTAGTATCAGCAGTATACAACGATGTTCCCCGATACAGTGCTTTTAACAGATGGTTATGTCTATCTGTACGTGAAAAACATGTGACATAAACAGATAGAGAATCAGTTTGAGAAAGGTCGTAGCAGAGGACTGGTATATACAGTGGCGATTTTTCGCACAGGTGTTAGAGGCGCTCGCCTCGTGCATCTAGGGGGCCTCAAAACCTATTCGATCTATATCGTAATACTAAGCCGAAGATGAATTTTCGACATTGGGTAGGGGGAGGGGCCTCACAGCAATTTTGCGCCTGTGTCCCCATACTGACAAAATCCGCCAGTGGGTATAGCATGATTGATTCACTGAAGAAATACTTCTGACAAAATTCCCGTGCTCTTTAAGATCAGTAAAAGTTATTAAAATGGTATCATTGGTAAAAATTGTTAATTGACGACAAAATAGTGACACTTCATAGATGTTTTGGCCGTTCTCGGTGAGGAATACAAAAAAGTTTGGGGGCCGTTTCGTATCGTACCGTTCTTTTCGAAAATATAAAGCAAATTTAACAAGCTTAAAACTGACCCTTTACTCTTCAAATAAGTTAAATAAAATAAAAAATGTCAAAACATATAGAAAATAAATATTTTATTTACAGTTGAAATATTATTTATTAAAGTTCAGAATGAAGAAAATGGAGCAGATAAATCATAATTTTATAAAAAAAATTACACCTTACAAATTACAGCATGCACGCATAAGATAATGTAATAAAACACATGATCTGGCAGGTGACGGTAATATTTTGAAATAATCCAAAGCCAGAGACTGCTATTATTACTGAAAGATCAGTCTTCAAAGTTGTTATTAGTGGATCTGGATGTATCAATGGTTTCTAACATAGATTAGTGGATTTCTTTTCTCAGAGCATGTGTGTGTGAATGAAAATTTAACTTGCAGTTGGCATGCATTTACCGAAAGCAATTCAATTTAGCTATATAGTTTTAATCATTTATAGAAGAATGTTTAATAACACATCAGGAAAAAAATTGTGCTTCAAGGAACTAATGCGCAAATACAGTATTCGTATAATATTTTCTGAGAAATATTTTTGTCTTCTTTTATTTTAAGCAAGAAATAAACATCTTCATTGATTATTCAAATAAACGTAAGAGAGTTAAGCTGCAGATATTATCAGTCTCATAATAAGATTATTAAAAGTCTGATAAGATCACACACCCAAACATTAAATTTAGTCGATAACGTTTTCATCTAAACTATATTTTCCCCTGCCTTTAACAAAAAGAAAATATTTTACAATGTAAAAAATAAAATTTTTTTCCACTTTCTTTAATTTTTATTTCCATGTACGTTATTTTTTCAGTTCAGAGTGACCTAAAAATAAATTTCCGGCTAATAATTATTTAATAAAATGATAATTATCTTTCGGAATGAATTTTTTCATTGTAATTTTTATGAATTTAAAACATATTTTTCTAAATGTTGTAATAATGAAGTTAAAATCTGTTCTAGTCTAAAAAAATTACACTTAAACCTGAAAATTAATTTTTTTAATAAAAATCAAATACATATATAATGAAATAATTGTAAAACTG
The DNA here is from genome assembly GCA_013235015.1 of Araneus ventricosus. Classification (NCBI taxonomy): domain Eukaryota; kingdom Metazoa; phylum Arthropoda; class Arachnida; order Araneae; family Araneidae; genus Araneus; species Araneus ventricosus. The sequence continues at coordinate 181,988 of BGPR01001154.1, read as the reverse complement.
AAATTTTCGATTTGATCTGAAAGATAAAACAATAAAAATAATGCATCATTTTCATATACCTTAAAACTTGCTCTATTTTTTGACAAAAATTTAATTTTACTCTATTTTTATAAATGAAAAATGAGTAGATGGAGATTATTAATATGAAAGAAGTTTACATTAATATCATAAAACTAGTTGAACGTGGGTGAAATGTGTTGATTCAAGAACACTGTTCAACTATATATAAATAGCAGATTTTCTTAGCTTCCTCTAGGCTTTCAATTTTTTTATGCTTGAATGCGGTATTGGAACAAAATCTATTTTACTTAAACCACAATATCTATTTTACGTAACCATTCGATATGGATCTTTAAAGCATTGAGGCATTGAAAAAAAATCTTATATCACATAAATTGTATTAAAAGAATAGTACTTGAAACATAATATAGCATCAAACCAGGCTGACATTAAACAAAAAAAAAAAAAATCCGACAGTGCAATTCTTCCGGAAATATAACCTCAATGCAAATAGCATTAAAATTCCCCACACCACAGGGGTTGCGGATCCTGTGCCATCTCCAATTTGCAGTAAGTACATCCTTATCAGTCTTCATTGTGTTGACCTGTGCTCTCCCCGGATAATCAATCAAGATGTCAAACCAAGAAAGGGGGGTAAGAAATTAGGAAAAGTACGTGTGTTACACTTTAGAGACAGTTCACAATGAACGTAAAATTCAGTGCAAACCGATTTCGGGGAGTTTTCGACCCCACGTTGAAATGCGTGTTTAACGATTTTGGGGTTGTCCAAGGTCAACGTAGAAATACGTGTGAAACACTCAGAGGGTTAAACTTAAAATACCTTATCAATAATCATACAAATGAAATACAAAATATAGTTTGCATAACGACTATTGCACTATGAAAAAGACAGCCTAGAAATGAAATTCCAGCAATCAAATGCTTATATATGTGTGTGTGTGTGTGTGTGTGTGTGTGCGTGTGTAACGCTTTTTACCATATTATCTTGTGAACACGATAACTGGAGTAATTTTTATTTCATTTAAACCGGAGTGGGAAATGTTGTCAGATTAATGAAAACCTCTGTCGAGTTCGTAGACGGGCAATCCAACTCAAAGGGGATGGATATGGTAGAGGGTGGAAATATTAATTTTCCCATAATTCCTTTACAATTAAAAATACAAAGAAAATTCAAATTAGGCGAATTATTGCCTTATCATAACGAAAAATTTTTGCATTTAAACTTTTTTATAGCTACAATTGCTTCGAAATTATTAGCTGAAAAGTGATTTTCCCTCTCTTCCCCTCCTCTCCCGCATCTTAAAGTGCATTTCAACCTATGCATATTACCTCTTGTTGGAAAGCTCATGCACAACGCTTTTGCAAATATTATCTTGTGAACACGATAACAAGAGTAATTTTGATTAGATATCAACTGGCGACGGATATGTTGTATGGACGGTAAAAATCTGGGCAGACATCGTATATGGGCTATCCAGCTTAAAGGGAGTGGAAATGGTTGTGGTGGTGGAGGGGTTGAAAATTTAATTTCCCCATAATTCCCTTACGATTGAAAATAGAAAGAAAATTCAAATTAGGCGAATTATTACCTCATCATAACAAAAAACTTTTGTACTGAAACTTTTTTATGGCTACAAATGCTTAGAAGTTATGAGCTAAAAAGCTATGTTCAATTTCCCCCGTAATTTGTCTTTCCCCAAAGCTCCGTTACTATTGAAGATAAAAAAAAATTCAATTAGGAGAATTATCACCTTATCATAACAAACTACTTTTATATTGAAAGTTTTTTCACAGCAGGAATTACTTAGAAGTTATGAGCTGAAAAGTAATTTATACCCCTCCTACTTAGTGTGCGCTTTAAGCTATGCATGTGGCACCTTGTTGAGAAGCTTCCATCAGCCGCATTCACTTCCACTTTTTATACGGTAAACAAGCTGATATATCCGGCTTTGCTCCCGATTAAAATGCGTTCATGTCTAATATTTTTAATGCAAAAACTACTATTGTATAAAAATTATGATACATAAATTCCTTTTTTCTGATCTGAATCGTTTTTAATTAAAATAATAATATCAATTGAACCAGAAAATTTTAAAAAACTATCGATAGCTGATTTTCGCCATAAATTATTATTTATCATATAGACATTTCAAATTTTGCTAATAATAACTAAAGTAAAAAAAGATTTTAATGAATATTTGGAAGCAATTAAATTAAATAGTTAATTATTCATTAATTTAAAGCATGAAAGTAAATCAAATGAAATGTTGGTCCTGATGTGCAACAATTCTTCATACTATTCCTGTTCTTCAAGTAAAGATTATTGTTAGAAATTCTGCATAAAATTAATTTTGAAAAAATTATTAAAATTAGAGAAATAATTTGTGTGGAAATGACATTTTTGTCACTGAAAAACTAATTTATGAAATTTAATATGGTGTAAAAATAGTTTCTTGAGATAATATTTTTCCAAAGATTGAATAATTGCCTTAAATAGTTTTTAATTAACTTAAATCTTAACTAATTTTTGGGCTTTGAAAAGTTGAGAGTGACCTTTCTCTTGTCTTGAAAAAAAAGTGTGCAAAGTTTGATTGAAATTAATGCAGTGGTTTAGGAAGAGATGTGGAACATACATACATAGACACAATGGCTTTTATATAAATTTAAATAAATCCAAACTATTGCTGTCAAATACTATGACCCATAAAAAATGTTTTAGTGAAGAATTCGTCACAATTGAGTAAATATTTAATTTTAATTAAGTTACTGGTTAATTTTATTTAATAAAACAGTTAAAATTAATAGTTAGTTTGATATTCAGTTAATTTGACACATTAATTTTATTTGATATTTAATTACACATGGCGGCACCAATATTTGTTTAATAAATTTAATATAAAATAGCCAAAATAGATGTTTAAAAAAGAGTTTCCTTTTTCCTTACTGATATTAAAAATTCTTATTAACTTTAAAATTGTTTTGTGGTTTTCTTCCTGGGTATTTGGCTCTAACCTTCGATGGCGATTTAAATTTACTGTTCAAAGTGGCTGCATTCATATCCTATGCTTTAAACACGCATATTAAGTTTTCCACTCACAATACTTAATAATTTTTATTCTCTTATATGTTAAGAATTTGGTGATTATTACCTCTGTAACCAGGGAGTTCTCTACATGACGCCATTCTAGTAGTGTTTAAATGTTTCGTGTCATGTGATTTTAACATATGACAATGTAAGGTTCGCACATTTATATGGTAACCAAGATTAAATAAATTAATTTTTAAATTTGGTGTCTTTCTTCATTCGTGTCAGGTGTCAATTTCTTTTTACATTTTTAGATAGGCTGGTTTAATTATATTTAGGGGATATTGGCGTTGCTGGGATGTTTATTTCTTTATGACTCCTACCTGTTGAATGATTATGTGTTGGAATATAAAACAAATTGAGCAATGTACTGACTAATTAATCTAGCATAACCTTTTGAGTAGAAAAATAAAACCTTGATATAGTAAAAAATAAAATATCATGGCAAGATTTCACGACATAAATATTGCAATGCGTGGAAACTATAAAGTCATTGGCTCTGTTTGTATTGATCAATATGTAATATTTCATTACTTTTGTAAAATTAACGTAAAGGAATCTCCTTTGCCTTCCAGTTTACCGAAAGGGATTTTTGTATTATAATAACTCAGTTTGTTTGTAGAAGATGCATTTTTCCTTGAAGAAAATGAATAAAAACTGCATATTCTGCCCAAACATTTCTCAGACACATCAAATAGAACCGGAGATTTAATTATTCAGTTTTAAGTTGCAATATTTTTCAGCTTAAAATATTCATTATAACAGCATACGTATCTAATAAATATTGAAATGCTGCTTTTAGCTTAAATTTGTTTTGCATATAATTTTCCGAACGAATTTTGAAATTATACATATTGAATTTAGTTTTGGTCATCTTGAATGAATCTGTACCTGCTTTCGTTAGCACATGATGAAAACGAGTAGCAGTGTTTAAAAAATAATTTTCACCGCAAACATACTACGAACTGTACCTTTTTTTTCAGGAAGTTCTGAATTTTGGGTACTCAATATATTCGTTCTTGCGTCAGTCCTCTTTCGGTTTAAGAAACATATTTTTCGGTTGAAGCGCTGGTACAAATTTCGTTCTTACTTTTGTTATTGTTAATGTTTATTTTGCTTCATGTTTCTCAAGTGTTTGAGAAATTTTAATCAAAATAATTTGGCTTGCCAGAATAATTTTTTTTTTCGTTGCTCGAAAATATCGGAAAATCTATGAATTTTCTTGTTATATAAGATATATTGCTTGAAAATTCAATTATTATAAGTTAACCTCAAAGTTTGAAAAATGTTAAATCTTCTTTTCATAACCAAATCTCTGGTGTTTAATAATTAAAAAACAATAAACAAAGTCATCTCTTTCATAAAATGATGAATAAAATGATTTAAACATTTAAAGCTGAAAAAGAATTTCATACATATTAGACTTAGTAAGTCTTCTAAATTTTATGTATATTTTCACAAAAATACCAACTATAACCACTTTAAAAACTCTAAGAGTTGGCTTTTCATTACTTTAAATTTTCGCGTATTTTATTTTTAATTTTAATGAATTCATCAAAATTAAGTTGAATGTAATTTTTTAATAATGATTTTTGTTGTTGAAATCAAATTAAAGCCAGTTTTATTGTTTCATCTAATTTTTAACTATCTTCTTTTAGATTGTCTATTTATTATTTAAAAAATTATATATGCATTAACTATAACTATAACTAATTAAAGTAGAATTTTACTATAACTTTCGTTAAGATGACAATCTTTTTTCCTGGCTACCATTTTTTCCATAAATTGCCTGGTGTAAAAATCTTCACCCACAGAAGTCAATGGCTGATGCAGTGAAGCCACACGAAGACATGACAGACCAATCAACTTAACACATTATTTTGCTAAGTTATTTCGGAGTAGAGTTTCGAATTTCCTTCAATTGCTATCGACGGAGATCACAAATTAAATATTAATATTTGTTAGAATAATTCAGTTTCTTACTAGAAGAAGCCTCTTTCGTTTAAAAAAACTATATATAACTTGCATACCTAGCCCAGAATTTGCCAATCATGAAATGGAACCAAAAATTTAGAATTACTAATTCAAATTTAAATAGCATTCATTTAATTAGCAGAAAATATTAACCATAGCACATCAGATGTCTCTAATAATTGTTGAAATGCTATATTTAGCCTGGAACTTATTTTTTGGAATAATATAAATACATTAATAACTTTTGAAATTATACATTACATTTAACTTCGGCCATCTTGAATAATTTCGTACCTGGTTTCGTCAGCCTGTGTTAAAATTGAATATCAATTTTTAAAAAATAATCTTTATCATGAACGTACTACGAACGGTACGTTTCTTGAAAGCGTTCACCATAACAAAACAAACTTGCTGTAGTCCTGTTTCAGCATAAAAAAGATATTTTCTGATTAAACTGCTGGTAAATATGTATTTCTTATACTCATTTGCTTCAAGTTGATCGAGTACTGGAGAAAGAAAATCAAAAGAAGTTGGCGAGCAAGGAGAATATATATCTATACTTACAAAAGGCAATGTTTGTGTGTGTACATGTATGCCTGCGTGCGAGGTTCAGACGAATCTATCGCACTTATAACCTTGAAATTTGGCATAAATTTTTTTAAAAAACAGTCAGTTTTTTGAAATTTTATTTTTGTTTCTAAATTTGCTGCATCCAACATTCTAATAACACTATTATTTTCAATTTTTTTAAGCTTATAACTGCAACGGTTGAGAGAATCGGATTTGAAACAAGAATGGTTAAAATATCTTTTCCCGTTTTTTCATAATTAATTTTTCCTGGTCAGTTGAAATATATTTTTCATCTAGCGAGGCGTGCTCCTGCCGGAACGTTGCGAGTAATTTCATTGGCTGACGGAGCAGGATGACGTCATAACCTTCAATTGAATAACTTAGATTATTATTTTCGGATTCGATTTTATATTTTGCTTGCTGTATAATAATCATTTGCACGTTGAGTTGTTACGTTAATATTGTTTCGGATTAACGCACTATGTATTGCTTTTCTACAGTTGAAATGTCATTATCGCGAAGAAAAATAAGCGGGAAAATCAATAATTTGTATCTTTTGTTTTGTTTTCAGAAGTTTTTCATGCCATTGTGGGCGGTTTTTTTTCTTTTTTTTTCCATTTTGTTCATTCCACGGGCCACGCCATACGCGTACCGCTAATATGTATATATACATTCATTTCATACTCCTCTCGAACTTTGCCGACACACATGAAATTGAATCAAAAATGTTGATTTTGATTTTCAATTTAAATTTAAATTAATTTTTTAGGCGAGGATAGTACACATAACACTTGATATTTAGATAATAATTGACTGCGTTTAGCTAAAAATTGTTTTTTAAAAACTATAAATGTTGAAGTGAAGATCGAAATTATAAAACACATTTACTTTCGGCAATCTTGAATGATTCAGTACCTGCTTTCAATAACATACATTAAGAATGAATAGCAAATCAAAGTTTAAAAAATAATTTTTAACGCAAACGCACTACGAACGATGCGTTATTTCATGAATTTCACGGACAGAAAATAGCTTCACGTTCCTACGACAGTCCCATTTCAACTTAAGAAAGATATTCTTTCGTTAAAGTACTGGTACATATTTGGTTTTTTCTTTTGTAGCAGTTGATGCTCATTCTGCTTCAATGTCTTCAAGTATTTGAGAAGGGTAAACGAAAAGATTTGGCGAGCCTGAAGATTTTTTTACACCAGAAAAGATCATCTTCTTATTATACTTTCAATATTGTAATGCTTAATATTATTTTTTTCTTTTTCATAATTACTGAGCTACATTTTTTAGGAAAAATAATCAAGTAAAACTCTGATTCAATCTCACTTCTACTGTTCAGAGCCAACAATACCGCAAAATAGCAAACTTTTATAAGGAACGCAAGGATTATTAAAAGATTCGGGTTGTCGAAAACGTACACGGCCTTTTCAACAAATATCGCGAAAAAGAAGGGGAAATCATTTCCGAGTTATATGATTTTGGGGGGGGGGGTTCTTTTATGTGAGTTATGGAGACATCAAAAAGACCATAAGATTTTAGTCTCAGCATTTTATTAACTTTTTCTATGGGACACGGCACAATGCAATACTCATAAGATGAATTATTTACAGCATGAATGAATCATATACCTTCCAGAACACTCAAAGAAGAAAAAAAATCATTTCCTATCCTCCGTACCGGTACTCTTCCTGGCACAACCTAACAGCTGTCACTACGACCGTTATGGCCAGCGATTCAAAACCGAGCATGCGATCTTCCTCGTCGCGTCCTCAGGCAAAACTACTCTCAGACGCTTACCACTCCGCGACGTCATTAGGTTTACTAGAATTGGAGGGGAAGGGTTGCAGAAACTTGGCGAGCCTTACACGAGTTTTTCTGATAAAATACCCATATTTAAAGATGTTCTTTGGACTTGGGCTCCCGAAAACTAAATGTCAATAACTGAATGCTTAGAAACTTCTCAAAGATGAATTATAACAATCAAAGAAAATGTTTTACAGCATAGAAATTTCAAAGAAATAATTTAAATTAATAAATTAATTTAAATTACATTAATGTAATAATTAATTATATATTAATTATTACATTAATGTAATTATAACCAATGTAATTAATTATAATTACATTAATTAATTTATTATTGTAGTTATAAATTACATTAATTTATTAACAAATAATTTAATGTAATTTATTAATTACATTATTATTTATTAATAATGTAATGAATAAATTATTAAATTACATTATTAAACCACAAACAAAATTAACAGAACGCAAAAGAAAAAAATATTATATTTGGAAAAGAATATATATGGAAACTGTCAAAGTATTTCGAAAGAAAAATTCATACTGGGTGAGGAATCCTTACGCAGTAAGTCGGGCTTTTTGTACAACGTTCTTTTAGAATACCTTGTTATCGGAGGATTGTCTGTATAATGTATCTCTTTATGATGTCATAATCTCTCCTTTATATAAGTTTTCAAACTAGATATTCAATGAAAATTATAATACTTTATAAGCTTTCCTTTCTCATTGATTCTGATATCTCAAATGCAAATTTATTTTTATTTTATTTATTTACAGCCCAGCCTACATGGAGGGTGTAAGGCCTTCCACAGGATCTCAAATGAATAGAAATCTTCCTTTACATAAGGACCGATTTAACTCTCTCACACCGAGCGAGGCTGTCTTAAAATTTCCTCTTAACAGCGACGAAGGCCGGACTGAGGCGGTTGACATTTTTCGAGGGGAGGTGAAGTGCCGAGATCACTAAGGAGATAAGAGCGGTAGGGGGTCCACCTATCCTTGCCAGCCACAGCCAACCATTTCCGTGCGCCTTAAGGGAAGGTTATAGCAGGGGATGAGGTGGTGGGATAAATGACTACCCAGGATGGGAGAGTCCATTTCTAGTTGTATTCTCCCAAAAAGTCAAGGTTTTAAAAGCGTTAGGAGAAAAAATTCGCCTCTGTATTAAAGAGTTAAAGTTTCGAGATAAGATTGCTAACAACGGATATATCCGTTTAGTATGAATAATTTGAGACCATATCCCTTTCACAACAGCAAGCCAGACAAATTCCACGACCATCTGTGGCATTGGGTGAATGGTTAGTTCGCCTCTATAATATTCACTTCGAATCTTATGGCTGATTGTAGGAGATACAAAATATTGAATTCCTCACTTAAGGTATTGCGTTCCTATCAGTGACGACGACGTCGAATTATTCTAGATGTAATTATTTTAGAATGGGGTTGATTTTAAATGATTTTCGATACCCATGAGGGAAATGTTACCCTTATGAACAAAGTATGAAGAAATGCGTAAGGAACACTGTAAAATAATTATTTCATATCAAACTATGTACTGATATACCGGAAATATCGCATGAATATAGGCTTGCTATAATTTCATCAGTTACAACAATGGAAATTCAATTTTAATTTAATTAAGTATAGAAAAGAAAAATTTTGAACTTCAATTTCTTCTGAAGGGTTTGAAAACTTGCACATGTAGCGTATTTCAGGATTTGATGCATTTAAATTATTTTTAATGTCCAGTCGCCGAAAAAAGGAGCCACACAGCATTATTCTGCTCTCGCTCATTGAACATTGAAAAAGTTATCATTTCTCAAAACAATATCGTATACTAAAATATTCTATAGTTGAAAACTTCCATTGGGGTCATCTAATTATATAAAAATTGCACTAACTTCAAAACTTTCAATAGCAACATTGATTTTCGATGTTATACTTTGAAAAAATACCTCAAGAAAAAAATTTGATTGATATGCCATAGAAGATCGGAAGACATTCGACATTTTGTGTTCTAAATATAAAAGGGGTCATCTCCACATTTAGATAAAAAGTTCTCTGCTTGCGTTTAAATGTCTTTAGTAGTATTTGAAATTATTCTGCACTATAAATGCTATTTTCAAAGTAATGATCTACATTTTACAATCGATAAAACTTGATTCGTGAAAAAAATCAATAGAACAGGAACTTTCTCTAAAAAGTTTATTTTGTACTGTAAAAATTACGATATCCAATAGCTCTGGAAGTTCTGTATAATTTTCGCGTCTGCCTGAATAAATTTTGATCATAAATGGTTAAAATTTTATTAATGCATAAGTATTTACCTAGGCTTTTTCCTATGCGTGGAAGCAATTGAATAGAAGAGAATATTCGCTGTTTTAATGAAATGTTAGTTTTTGTATTAAAATTAATAACTAATTGAAATTTATTCGGACTTTCACTGTTTTCAATTTATTTTCTGGGTTTTCTTTGTATGTCGATAGGGTATCGGTATTATCTAATTCATAGTATAATATTATAGTATAGAGGAAATAGTAAACCACTTTAATTTATAAAATTTTAATTTATATAAATATATATAAATAATTAAATATTTATATATTTAAATTTTATTAAAAAATGGTGAAATGATTAAATTTAAAAATGATTTTTTTTTCTAAATATATTATGCCCCCTTAGGTATATCGTTCTACAGCAAAAATAGACCATTTCATGTAAATTTAAAACTATTATGGGAATAGGCTGAAATTTTGCATAAGCTTAGAAATTATCCTTCTGCTTCGATTACTGTTACAATTTTAAATGTTAATATTCGAAACTTTTTAAGCATTAAATTTGATAAATAGTATGTTATAATATTTATCAAATAGGTTATAATGTTATAATGCACTCAAAATTATTGTAAAATCAAAATTATAAGTACGGAAAACGTAGAATACTTCATACTATTACAAAAAACAATTCTACGTCAATAACTGAAATATTTCTCAAGATATCAATAAAAATTCAAAATTTTACTTTAGCATTAAAAACTCAACATTTAATTTGCTTATAATTTCGAAAAGAATACCTACAGCTTGAATTATTAAATTTCGTATCCTGGCATAAATTTTACGGAGGTTTTTAATATATCAACCAACGTATATATTGCCATTCGAAATTACAAAGTTTGTGCAATTATAAATATGTAGACGAAACTTAAGGAAATTTTTAGATATGGGAGCATTTACTAGATGTTTTTTCCTGATAATTTGTATGTTTTGTTTCAGAATGCGATGAAAGGAGGCAAAATAATGCGGGTGGTTTCTTTTCCTTCCGCGACTGCATGTTTTGTTGTTTACTTTTGTACTTAGCTTGTTACATTTAATAGCATATAAGTTATAAATGCATGTTCAAAGTGGTATTGAGTGATTGGAAAACTGTGTAAGAAATAACTCATATTTTTGATCATCGTAAAATTTAGTGATTGATTTCTATATTAAAGTTATTGATTTATCTTTGAATTTTAAAAGGAATTTTAAGTTAAATCTATCAATAGTTTTTATTAATTTTAAATAGAAATTTATGTTCAAGGTTAAATTATAAAATAATGCTCGTATATATTTCTCACAATTGTGCACATAGATTTTCTCAATAGAATTTAAAATGTCAAAGAAAATCTTTCAATGAATAATTAAGCTTTCATTTAGTCTCAGGTAATTTTTTGTCCAAAGTTATGCTCATTAACTACGGTTGCATCAAATAATTTAATTAAGTTTTCAAATTCAAATAACTTTTACTAACAGAATTTCTCGTTCTTCTGTCGATTTCTTTAATTTATAAATTTCAAAATAATCTCAAAGTCCAATCTTTTTTAAGGTCATTCTTTTATATTTCAACTTATGTTTGCCACAGATGAAAGAAAAAAACCTGAACAATATAATTGTACACTTTAAAAAATTTATACAATTCAGTATCAAGCTAGAAAATATAAAATGATCAGTAAACAAATAATCGGAGTACTTTTGAAAATCTTAAAAACCATACAGCTTCAGTTTTTCGAAATAGTCCAACTTCAAGTGTGTTAAATAAATTACAAAGGGAAAAGTTTTTATTTATGTTTCCCAAATACTTTATTTTTTTGTTAGACTCTTGCTAAAGGCTTGTGAATTTTAATACTTCACAAGAAGGCGTCGAGAATATTTTTGCAAGAATGGACTACCATGAAATTTTGGAAGCAAACTATTTCTCTAGCACCGGAATATAACGTTGAAAGAATACTACAAAAAATAAAGATAAATATGCGTCACTATGGAAATGTGTTGAAACTAGTGATACATTACCCCGCAAGAGAATATTTGAAATATATTTTTTTATTATTGTTTGGCTCTACTTTTGTATGCATTCCACACTTATTATTGTTTTGGTATTCAGAAAGGCGAGATTCATCGAGAAAGGTCGGTCGAATTGTTTTTACTGGAGAAAAGAAAAACTAATAAACGCCCTGGAGGGAATGTTATGATATGTCGTTTGTAAAGTATCTGGGTAAGTAAATCTTTTTCTAAGAACAGTTTTCGGATCCAAACAAGAGGTGGGCACTCAAAATTTAGTTCACGTCTCCGCTTTGTTGAATGAAATTGATACTTTTATTTTGTCGGGAATCCAAACAATTTTTGGATAAAGCTCAGTTTAATCGCTTGAAATCAATAATATTTAAATCTTTGTTTTGTGTTAAGATTTGTAGAAAATAATATTAAAATACTGGAAAACAAGAAAAGCAAATAATTTAGAATTAAATTTTACACTCATTGTGCTTAGTAATTACTTTGCTGTTTTCGTTTCTGTAGCATTTGTTATTGGCATTGGAAAGCAAGGATGAGAGAAACGATTATAAAATGCCAATACATCAGGTTTGTGGGTAAAAATTGGTTTGCTTTGTACGCGCATGGACCGACACACTTACACACAAACAAAGCACTGTTTTATAGGATGAATAAAATTTAAATTGTCTGTACATTTTCAATTTCTTTCGATTGTTTGCTTACATATCCGTATCAAAGTGACTGGGCACCGCGAATAAGAATACGGTTGCGAAGATCAATTAAAAACAACCTTCACAAGCCCATATACCACTGCCTACTGTAGGTTGTATACCCCAAAAGCGATGATTTCATCTCCATTGAGAATAGCCGCAAGAAAGTTTATAAGATTGAGTAAATGGTACGCATTTCATTAATACATACACTGCAAATAAACATGAAACGATGGTAAAATTAAATACAATTCCCTTTCCTTGATCTTTCCTTATTTTTTCATAGTAAAAATGTGAATTTTCTTATTTCGGAACCTAAAAATATATCATATTCTACATGGAAAAACAATTCTGTATAGTAAATTTTTTTATGCACAAAATAGGACTACTAAAAATACAAGCGCACGTGACGTTTTAGATAAAAAGCACACTGAATTATTAATAGTATTAATATAAAATCATGGATATCCTTCTAAATCAAGCTAAAAATTATGAAGGTAAAAAATTAAAACTTTAAAAATTCAGTTATTTCCTTAACAGATAAAAGTCTTATAATATATGCAAATAAATTATTTTTACAAAAATAGTTCTTCCTATATTAAAGAACACCATTCAGAAATGCTACACTTCAAAGAAATAAAAAGATTAACTTATAAATTTAAGTTATGTGACATCCTTTAGCGACAGAAAGCAATTTGAAAATAATTCAAAATGAGGAATGTGTGAATGACGAGATGAGCAAAATTGCCTTTTTCGAAAAAGAGATTAATTCCTTGCGCATTTTAACATCTCTTGTAGAACAAACATTTCTCTTCAGTGTGCCTTCTGCCTCATTCAAGGCATTTACTAAGAGTGTAAGTTATGAAAAACAATTTTCGAGTTTTCTCGCTCTGTAAATCTCACTAGCAATTTCGCAGTTTCTGTTTGACATTTTCTCCGTATAATACTAAGGATTCGTCCCTTTTGCTCTTTATATACAGTTTCAAAATGGATAGAAAGCTTCATCTGTTTTCTCGTCTGAGATTACAAAACGCTTCTTCTTTGCTATATATTTAGACACTTTTAATTTAACTTGACTTGTGTCATGTTATCTATATCTTACTCACTTTCTGATATACCTTAGCTTTCAAATGTTATACATTTATTTATTCTCGTTGCCCATACACTATTTTAACATTTTTAGAAATTAATTATCTGCTAGTCGCGCGCCTGCATTAAAAATCCATTTTCGACCTAAAATCACAAATGCTTTTAATGTCTTATCTGAAGGCTTATTCTTTTTTGTTTTCAAAACAGATTTATTTCACACCTTTGATATTCATAACTGAAATTAGAGACATTTGGGCAGAAATTTAAAGCTGAAAATGGAATAATAAACAATAAGATTAAGAAGAATTTTTGATTATTTTAACATCAGATATTTAAATTTGATTCTTTATTTTTGTTTTGTACTATTTTCCATATAGCAAATATTATTTTGGAAGATTTTCAGTGTACATTTCGTTGCTTTCTATTACATTGTTGCACATTTAGGTAATTTTAAGTTAGTTAGGTATTTTGACTTCAAGACCAAGTCAATAGTTAAATGATTATATATACTAAATTATTTGGAATTTTGGCCATTTGCTTCTGACAGAGAGAATTTGAAAAACGCTCAAATTCAGTGCAAAAATGTCTACATCCAAAAATTCTAAATCCATTCGAATATATTATGTTTATTCTGTTAAAATCATTCTTATTTATCTCTAAACATAATATTATTTTGAAAGCGTGGAGACCATAATCTCCTGCAGTTAGTATTTAGTGTTCGGGCCATATTGACCCAAATGTTACATGCGCTTAGTAAATACGAACAGAACAGCAGTGTTAATAATTTGATTCCTTTGGGCATTCAAAGATTTCTAATACGGAATGTATAACATCATGGTTCATATTTTATCATATACAATACATTTTAATTTAATTACTAAACATTTCATTTTTTCATTAATCATGATATTTACTATAGAGTTATAAAAATTCTGAAGATATTTCATATTGTTTCAGGTATTGAAATTTTATAATATGGTACCTTAAGTAGAAAAAATATAAATATTGCACATAAATAAAAATAAAGTAAAATAGTAAGTGGCATTTCTGCATAAAATATATAATATAAAAATGTTGCCTAATCTCTATCACGAAATAACTCTATCAAAAAATAATTTAAGTAGCTTTTATTACTTTGGGAATATGTACTTCCAAATTTCAAGCAAATTTAACGGTTTGCATTTCATAAGCTGATGAGAAAGTGAAGCAATTTTCTCACCAATATTAGATTCTAAAGCATTGATTTTGTTGTGACAGAGTAATATACTTATTCAATAATGTTTAAAATACACTTCGAATTGTTTCTCGCTCTATTCAAAATTTATAGTCTCATTTTCTAGCATTGTCAGATATTGAAAATAAGTTCAGAGATTATTTAAAGACGAAAACAGAATTCATTCCACCGTTTCATTAAATGACAAAACAGGCAAATATTTTGCTCTGTATTTCAAAGAGAGAAGGAATTTCAGTCATGCCTCAGCCGTCAACGCGTAAGCTGCTGAGAAAACAAGGGGAAAGAAGTTTTTAATTAGATAGTTGGCAACAGTTTTCTGTGAAAGTATTCTTTCTCGCTCCATGACTCTCGTGACTGCTTAATTGTTCTAGATTGTATTTGTATTCAAAATAATGCAAATAATACTTCAAGTTATTGCTTTGTTACCGAGTAAGTAAACTAATGAAAATTTCAGTTCAGCGGAGTTGAAACTAATCTTTCGAATTGAATTGTTTTTAATTTTTCTTAGCCTCTTCATGCAATTATACGCTTTCAGCATGATATTTTCCGTTAAATATTAGTGTAGAAACATATGTTTTAAATCCTTAAATGCATGTAGAAGAAAACGTTATATTTTCTTCCATAGAAATTAGTTATCAAGAGTTATCTAGAAAATTAAAATATATTTTGATTTAAAATTGTTTTAATTTCGTGTCTAACTTTTTTGAGGGAATAAGACGCCTTTATTTAACGTTTAAGTGTTGGCTATTTTCGAAAAAGACAATAGATTTTGAGTATTATTAGGATACTAGAAAATCACTCGTCATTTCATTCGAGTTATTTCCCGTGAAATTCGACATGATTGAATAGATATATATGCGAGAGAAATGCTTAACATTGCTTAAAAATAAATAAAATAAACATATCTTTTATCTCAGGAAATATTTTTTTATTTACATGTTATTTACATATTTCTTTATTGAAATACCCTCTTGGTAAACAACATTCCGTGTGAAGTAATTTTCGTTCTTTAATAATTTTATTATTATTCAATAACCATGAAATTCTCAACTTGTCAAACGTAAGTCAAAAGTGAAAATTTCTTAGGAATTCTTTTTCAATATTCTAATCAAAACAAAGCACTTCTCTGCTTGTCAAACGTTGCCAAAAAATATTACTAAATTATATCATCACGATTGCAACAAATAATCAGATGCATCGTGGCGTCCAAACATTATCACGCGCATGATGTACCACTGACGTAATTTAATACGTTCTATTAAAAAACGGAAATTAATTTGAAATATATGATTAACAAAATTTTAAATTTCTGGGGAACTATTAATTATAGAGAGATAAATTTTATACCAATCGATAGAAAATTTTATTTCACTGTGTTAGAACTATAATTTGGAATAAAACGACAATTATTCTTTTAAATTTAATATTACTGAAATTTAGGTTCTCTAACAATGAAATAATACTGTTTAACGTCTCGCAGTACTGTGGCGCGAGTTTTATTGTTGGTGACTATTGGATGGAGGTTTTTAATTATGAAACGTTCATTGCAAAGTAGGAGTCCAATGTTAAAATTTAGAATAATATATATAAATTATTAAATCAGTAGTGGGTACTGAAATATAAAACACAATAATATTCAATTCTAGCTACACTCTTATAAATCACCTACCTTTGCAAACCTGAAAGAACTTGGCCGCTAAAGAAATTAATAAACTGAATACCTAAGATACATTGCGTTATAACAAAATAGATTCAATGAAAACGAGAATATTGAATTTAATTCCTTTTTATTTAACAATTTTTAAATTTATGAAATTACTGCCAACAACATTTTAAGTTAAGAAAAACATTTTAAGTTTATGCACAACCCTAAAGACATTCATTTTGCAATCAAAAAATGATAAAACAAATTACATATATATGTATATATATTATTAGCAAAATCTTGAACAAATTCGCAAATGTAAAAAATTACCCTTTCACAATGGGCATTATGAATTGCATTTGTACTGCATGAGAGTTAAACCAGACTTGCAATCTTGTACCTTGGAAGGTACTGAAATTATTTTATATGCGCACATAATGTTCGTTGACACAAAAGAAAAATTTCTTGAATCAGTTGAAGTAACACACCTCAAGGTATATCATCATCACTTGCAGTCAATTTATCATGGAAAACCAAGTTTTCCCGGAATTACTGTGGACTTGGTAACTTATTCCTTCACACATACTTTGTACTACATACTTTCACAAGTAGCATCACTCGTTCTTAAACAAAGGAAAATTGAATGGATGAAAACCACACACACAAACTTAGAAGCGTAATACGGTGGCAGAACTTTATACACATGAATTTAATTACTGCTTTTCAGTTTTTAAAAATGGCACAACATTCTCATTTACTTTGGCAAAACTTTTTCTGTAAAACACACAGTTGCAAAACGTGCAGAAACAAAGTCAGCAGCAGTTCAGACTGTAATCGATTGCGTCCTTGAGAAATTAGCGAATTTTTATCTTGCATACTGCCATGGAGACGTCTTACTCAAAAAAAATTGAAGCTTTTCTTTCTTTTTGGAACAACGTAAAAAATTGCAAAAGGCAAGCACCGAAAGGCCAAACGGCCCTCGGGGTCCCCACGCAGGTACCACCACTTCGAGCAAGTCTGTACCCGGCAAAATTTTTTAATCACACAAAGGAAAACGCCTCCAGTCAGACGCTAAAGCCTGATAACGCCAAAACTCCTATGCAGAAACAAGATGGCGAGAAAAAAGAACCGTTGAAAAATTTTGATTTAAAAATTAATAAAGTTGAAACGTTAATGGAAACAAAATCAAAAGTTAAGACAAATAATATTTAAATCGATTACAAAGTAAATAATTAAGAAAAATTTAGATATTTAATGAAACTGCTAACAATTACCGTTTGAATTTCAAAAGTACCCAGAAATGCCACACGAGATAAAAGAAACTTTGGTGGCGAAGATTTAAATAATTTAAAAATACTGATAAAACCGAAAAATGATGTAGATGCAATTTTTGCAATCTAACAGCGACGTTAGAGCGTTACCTAGAGACAGATCTGGGCTATAATATTAGTAATTCCTTTTCAGACATGTTCCATGATGATTTAACATAATTTCTGCTCTTTCCGTTCTTGCAATTCAATTTGTTCCTACTTTTTGAGCATTTATCGTTATTTTGCTTTTGATTTTTCGAGTCTTAACCGCAAAACATAAAATAGCTTTCTCCATTTATAACACTGTTTTATTTCCGAAATTTATGATCGTAGTTTTGTATGCTTCAGTTTTTGTAGTGATGAGTTACATATAATACCTATATGCAATGCAATGTTCAATGTATTGTTGAGATATTCAAACGGAGCGAGTAATCGTTTTAGTACAGAATTAGTTTATTTACAGCTTGACAACATTTTCATAAATGCAGATTATGAAGAAGATATAAGAAGATACTTTAAGTATCTTCGATGCATCAAATTCGTGACAATAGAGAGAAACGCAGGGTATAAAGTTTACTAGTGAAGTGTTAAAAGCAAGAAGCAAAAACTTTTATTAACTGAGAAAGGGGTTAAAAAATTTATCGAAAGTGAAACTAAATAACTGATTAATCAACAGCTTTAATACTTAATCCTTAATAATATAATAAATGCGAAAGTGTGTCTGTCTGTCTGTCTGTCTGTCTTTCTGTCTGTCTGTCTGTCTGTCTGTCTGTTTGTTAAGCTTTCACGACCAAACCACAAAACCGATTTGGATGAAAATTGGCAGAGTTGTAGCTTGAAACCCGAGAACGGACATAGGCTAGGTGAAATCACGTTAAATTAATTATTTTTGACTACAGATTAAAAATAGTTAACAAAGAAAGCCCATTGACTCCGCGATTCGCGATGAAGATTTTTATTTTTCATTCTACTGTCACGTGATCCTTCAGGAATGCGAAAACATGTGAAATAAATTATTTTTTAAATCAACTATCACGTAATCCTTTTATCCGCTGTAACGTCGGAACAAATTGACCGATACAAATTATTTTTATACCGTCTTAAAGATAAAAATTTTACCTTTTCAATGATATTAATTTTATTTCTGTGACATTTTTCATTCAATTTTTATTAATTTTTTAAATTTTACGTGCAGACGATTTTGAAATAACGCAAATTTATACCTACTTCGCTGCTAGAAAACGGTTAGACTTTGAACTAATTTATCTTTATTTCTGAAAATTTTGCTTATGTTTATAAATATTTATAAAACAAGACAGAAATTACATGTATCTGTCTGTCTGTTGATCGATAGGTCGGTCTCAAGAACTCCTCCTAAACGGTGAACGTTAGCGACATGAAATTTACACACAAGGTGCTATTTTCAACTTTCAGAGTTAATTAGTTCTTAAGATATTTAATTAAATAACGAACATTAGCCGCTTTTAAGCCTATTGCTTAGACGTTTTTTGCCAATAACTTCTGAAATCTTTATTAGACAACAATAATTTTTATGCCATTTTAAAGACCAGAAAATGATCTTTTAATAATCAGACCAGAAAATGATCTGTTAATTCCATTGCGATGAAGTGTTTTATCTGATTGTTATTAAGGTTTAAAAAATATATTTAACGCAATTTCTAAAAATAATTTTATTCTTATAGAAATAAATTTAAGCCAATTTACTGTTTTGCCAGTATTAAAGTTAATATAAGAAAATATTGCTTTCTTTGACCATTAACAACAAAGAAGAATTTACACTTCCGGGTTCCTGTTGTCGTAGCATTTGCAGCTTTTAATGCGGTTACACAGTGATCCAATAACGTTAGTGAATTATTCTCTCTATGTTTTGTGTAACTTTCACAGTCAGGTATTACAGAATATCCATCTGTAGATACGGTAATGGGCATTAACAAGAAACATCACATACTGTAGAGCTCTTCAACATCTTAGAATTGTCAGGGCACCTTCCGACAAGCCGAGAGTGAATGCCGGTGTGCCAATACTACTAATACGCAACCTCGATATACCGAGACTGCACAATGGCACACGGTCGCAAATTACACACTAAGTTACAAACGTCGTGAAAGGTACTGTTATGACTGATATAGGGAGAAGAGAGAGTATTTTAATTCCACGCCTTCCGATAATGCCGAAGGATTTATGATCTCAGTTCAGAAGGCAACAAATCCCTTTAAAAATGTCATTTGCCAGGCTCTGGGGCAGATACTGAAAGTGGCAGATGTACATTTGGAAAAACCATATTTTTCGCATGGGCAACTATACATGGCGTGTTCACGTGTGTCCTGCCCACACAACCTCTACATCCTTGCAAATAATGTGGTATACAAAAGTATATTAGAATAGATAAACAATTTACATAACTATATCAGCATACATGTACAGTACACTCCTGTCAGCCGTTCAATTAAGTATTATCTCCGTCAGAACTTTTACTTTCTCCTTTCAAAATGCAACAAAACATTTACATTCTTGAATTTAAAAAAAAGAATAATTCAAATTCTTCGCGCACGAAGTCGCGGGTAACAGCTAGTAATATAATAAATGCGAAAGTGTGTCTGTCTGTCTGTCTGTCTGTTTGTTAAGCTTTCACGACCAAACCACAAAACCGATTTGGATGAAAATTGGCAGAGTTGTAGCTTGAAACCCAAGAACGGACATAGGCTAGGTGAAATCACGTTTTTTGGAACAAAGAATAATAAAGAATTAATAGATTTACTCAGTTCTAATATTGGCAATCAATAAAAAACGCTCTACATTTAATAAGAAAAAAATAATAATACGAAGAATCAAAGAAACCACCACGCAAATGAAAACAGAATTCCAAATGACGAATTCCAAAATATGAACGAGAAACATCATAAAATTCCACCAAAACGATTTTTATTAAATTCATAAATCAATAAAAGACACTCAATTACGCAATCTGAGAAATATAAAATCAAAAATTATATTTCAAAACATTTCAATAAAATTACATTTTTATATTTTAAGTCCAACTTTAGAGGACACGAAAGCTACTCCTTTGAAAATAATCACATTGACCTAACTACATTGCTAATTATGGTTAATAATCGGTTAATGTGAAAAATTCTCATAATTTATCCACTTTTACCGTCTTGCTTGGTCATTTATATATCCTTAATAATATAATAAATGCGAAAGTGTGTCTGTCTGTCTTTCTGTCTGTCTGTCTGTTTGTTAAGCTTTCACGACCAAACCACAATTCCGATTTGGATGAAAATTGGCAGAGTTGTAGCTTGAAACACAAGAACGGACATAGGCTAGGTGGAATCACGTTAAATTAATTATTTTTGACTACAGATTAAAAATAGTTAACAAAGAAAGCCCATTCACTCCGCGATTCGCGATGAAAATTTTTATTTTTCAATCAGCTGTCACGTGATCCTTTAGGAATGCGAAAACATGTGGAATAAATTATTTTTAAAATCAGTTATCACGTAATACTTTTTTCCGCTGTAACTTCCGAACAAATTGTCCGATACAAATTATTTTTATACCATCGTAAAGATAAAAATTTAACTTTTCAATGATACCAATTTTATTTCTGTGACATTTTTCATTCAATTTTTATTATTTTTTTAAATTTTACGTGCAGACGATTTTGAAATAACGCAAATTTATACCTAATTCGCTGCTAGGAAACGTTTAGACTTTGAACTGATTTACCTTTATTTATGAAAATTTTGCTTATATTTATAAGTATCCATAGAATAAGGCAGAATTTACGTGTATCTGTCTGTCTGTCGGTCGATCGGTCGGTCACAAGAACTCCTCCTAAGCGGTGAACGGTAGCGACGTGAAATTTACACACGGCATTCTAGAGCATTTTTTAGGTCAAAGGTGTTATTTTCAACTTTCAGAGTTAATTAGTTCTTAAGATATTTAATTAAATAACGAAAATTAGCCGCTTTTAAGCCTAATGCTTAGATGTTTTTTGTCAATAACTTCTGAAATATTTATTAGACAACAATTAATTTTATGCCATTTTAAAAACCAGAAAATGATCTTTTTAATGCTATTAATTACATTGCGATGAAATGTTTTCTCAGATTGTTATTAAGGTTTAAAAATATTTTTGTAACGTAATTTCTAACAAGTCTTTTTATTCTTATAGAAATAAATTTAAGCCAAATTACTGTTTCGCGCGCGGGCTTTTGCCAGCGTTAAAGTTAATATAAGAAAATATTGCTTTCTTTGACCTAAAACAACAAAGGAGACTTTACACTTCCGGTTTCCTGTTGTGGTAGCACTTAAAGCTTTTAATACGGTTACACAGTGATCCAATGACGTTAGTGAATTATTCTCTCGATGTTTTGTTTAATTTTCACAGTGAGATATTACAGAATATCCTTCTGTAGATAGGGTAATGGGCATTAACAAGGAGCATCATATTCTGTAGAGCTCTTCAAGATCTTAGAATTGTCAGGGGCATCTTCCGACAAGCGTAAAATGATAGTCGGTGTGCCAGTACTACTAATACGTAACCTCGATATACCGAGACTGCGCAATAGCACACGGTTAAAAATTACACACCTAGGAACAAACGTCGTGAAAGCTACTGTTATGACTGATATAGGGAGAAGAGAGAGTGTTTTAATTCCACGCCTTCCGGTAACACCGAAGGATTTATCATCTCAGTTCAAAAGGTAACAAATCCCTGTAAATATATCATTTGCGAGGCTCAGGGCCAGACACTGAAAGTGGCAGGCGTACATTTGGAAAACCATATTTTTCCCATGGGCAACTACATGTGGCCTGTTCACGTGTGTACAGCCCACACAACCTCTACGTCCGTGCAAATAACGTGGTATACAAAAGTATATCATCATAGATAAACAATTTACATAACTATATCAGCATACATGTACAGTACATTCCTGTCAGCCGTCCAATTAAGTTTTATCAACCGTCAGAACTTTTCCTTTCCCCTTTCAAAATGCAACAACACATTTACATTCGTGAATTACAAAAAGAATAATTCAAATTCTTCGCGCACGAAGTCGCGGGTAACAGCTAGTTTATTTATAAGTATTAAATTTTTAGTTTAGTTTAGTTTAGTTCAGTTTAGTTTACTTTAGTTTACATTAGTTATATTAATGTCCCGTTTTGAATCAACACGAGGCTATTTTGGGACGGACCTTCGTAACTTTGAATTGCATTCAGATGACGAGGACGACACTTGAGAGGGCTCACCCTCGCCAAACTTCCGCACCACACGAGCGGAAGGACGTTTGATACCTACGTAGGATTTAACGTGCAACAATCCCAATACACGAAGGATCTTTATTGGAATCGAGTTTCGAATCCTTTCGGCTCCGAGGCCTACACCTTACCACCAGGCCACCGCTGCACATTAGATTTTGAGAGGTGTATATAATAATAATTTATTACAAGCACACACTCATACATATTTTATACATAGCTATTACACATTGAAGATCTTCAAAGAAACATCCAGATATCTGCCTATCACAAAGGGGGGGGATTGTATATATATATTATAAAATTTTATCTCGGATACGATAGAAAGCATTCCAAACTTCGAATTTTCTCTTTCGGGCGGACAGTGAAAACAAATGCTAAAGAGGGAGAGAGAGATTTTCTGTAGGCTTAGCGAATCACCGAAAATGGGACAACCGACTTCGAAGAAAATACTGAATATTTCTACTAAATCTCCAGAATAGAAAGATCTATTCAGTGGATTTGTTCCATACGGTTGTAAAGAGACTAATATTTCTACCCTTATAACTCACATTATTTTTAACAGAATTGTAACAAATTTTTGAAAAGTTGTTAAATTTCTTTGCGGAAGATTTAGCTAAGCCTTTAACTTTCGTATGGAGTTTTTTATCAAAAAATTATTTTTTATTTTTAAAAATGTTTCTACTCGTTGTCTCAATAAAGATATTATTTTATACCAAATTTTCTTAGATTTTATAAGTAGCAATAATTTCTTTTCTAATTACGTTGGGCTAGAACTATGGCAATATTTTGAAATTTTTTGATATTAGCTCATCTATGACATTACTGCATCTGCATTGTTTGAAAAATAGAATATGTTTCTATGTTCATTATCAGAAATAATAAAAAGCATGGATCATAATTTACTTCATTATGTTCCAATCACTTGATTTTAACTGAAAATATTAGTTTGCGGGAAATCGAAATAAAGGATTAAACTAAAAATATAATTAAAAATGAAATATTATTCATTTTTTATTTCTGTATATTAGGGTTCCCTTATCATCCATATAATAAACGTTTAACGTCATTCTGATGTGCGATGTATAAATTGTGTGCTGATCAAAGGATATTATTTTCTGGATCTTTTCTCTCTTTGCAATTAAGTCCTTCATGATTTTTTCCACATGTTGAAAAACTTCGTTTAATAAAAATCTGCACATTGCTTAGGTTATGATTTTTAATTTCATTTTCTAATTGAGACGAGATTAACATATTCTTATAATACAAATATATGCAATTTTTTAATTATATGCTTTTTCGTAGATACATGAAATATTAATCATAACTTCTTAAATGGATAAAATAAACAGAGGAAATAGACAGTTTTCACCTTCTGAATAAAGATTAGTGACTGCTTTCTGTTTGGTGTCTCAAGCAAATAGCATTACAACTGTTGTTTGGTCACTAATAACATTTTATATATTTTGACACTGCGCATTAACATTGATTCGCTCGTTAGTGGGGACATTTACAGGTTTTT
>BGPR01001154.1:91988-157413 GCA_013235015.1 Araneus ventricosus | reverse complement strand
ATTTTCCATAAAAGAAGACACATTTGGGCATCTAATCTTCATTTTGTTGTTTTGTGTTGCGAAAACGTAAAGAAACAGAAAACGAAACTAATTCATTGCCTATGTTTAAAAGCGTTATTTTTCTAGCAATAACTATTTTTACTAACAGCAGTTTACTGAGATATGCCCGAGAAAAATATTTTTGAAGAGATTTTCAGGAAGATAAACAAATTTGTCATTAATTTCAATTGACAAAAAAAAATTCATACATATATTTTTATTAACCCCAGAGTACATGTTTTTAAAATATGTCTGCGATTGTTAAACAACGAAATGTTATTGTTTATAATTCTATTTTAGAAAGAAATAAAGTTAACGATTTCAAACTGTAATCATTTTTGGTTACACTTTCAAATTAAATTTTTTTACATTAGATTAGATCCAACCGGAATTCAACCATTAATTATTTACTCCGAAATTGCAATAAAATAAAGTTTCTTCTGTTAACTTTTTAACTGTTTTCAATATGAATGTCCAGATATCTAATAAAACTAGCAGAAAATATATGCTATTTGAATAGTAAATATTTCAATGGAAGTATATTTTCTATCTTAATTTTTAAATCTCGAAGTACTAAAACTGTTTCTAATTTGAAATATTTTTTTTTTGCATTTATTGTTGTTTTAGATATTATTGTTTTATCATATTTTATATCTATTTCTGCATTTTTAAATGATTAATGATATTTAAGAGATAAGCTTAGCACCCCCTGAAATAAATCGCAATTTAGGAAAATATAAATGAATTAATATATATTATTACTTTAATGCCTTAACTCCTTCTTTTCATTTGGGAATACCGCTTCGAATCACTAGGAACTTCTAGTTATAGCATATTTAATAGTGGATGAGCTTTTAATTTATATCATACCAATTTTAGAAAATACATAAATTTATTTTTAAAATTACTTTAGTTATAAAATTGTAAAGAATTATAAATTCTTCAAGAAATAATTTCGCAATATAAAAATTCGTAATATTTTGTATTCATAAATAAATTTTCTACTAAAACAATTAAACTTTATATGTCTGCTTTTAAAACATTAACTTTAAAGTTTTAGGCCCAATTCTTGAACACTACTAGCCTGCATACAACAGATACAATTTTTCTGAATAAAAGCAACATATTTTCGATTGATATGGAAGGACTGTAAAGAAAACAAGAGCGTTTCTTTTATTTGTTGCTGTTGAGACTCTTGAAAAAAGACTTCTTGTATCCTAAGAAGTATAAAAAAAAGCTTAGTGATATAAGTAAATGCATACAACTGATACAATTTCTCTGAATAAAAGCAAAATATTTTCGATTGATATGGAAGGATTTTAAATAAAACAGCAGCGTTTCTTTTATTTGCTGCTGTTGAGAATCTTGAAAAAAAAGACTCCTGGTATCCTAAGAAGAATAACAAAAAGCTTTGTGATATAAGTAAATTCTCAAAGAAGGGTGGAAGAAAGTCACAACGGGAGTGACAGACACATATACAGATGCCATCAGAATGCACGAAATATATGCACAATAATGGACTACATGCATACGAACACATTAAAAGTACAAGCAAATAAAGCTATATAATGTACAAGGGGATGAAACAAGATTAAAATAAAGCCCTCATAAACCAAATACATTAAAAACATACACATTTTTAATAGGAATCAAAGGAAAAGTGACAAATCTAAATATATATATAAAAGATTACATAATAATGAAGAGAGAAAGTCTAAAAAATATATATGCTCATGTGAACGCAGACAATATTTCAAGTCCAGTAAGAATATTTTAAAATTATTAATTATTATATGCATTTTTTGTTCGAAAATTTGTATTATTTTTAGCACAAAATTAGCCCCATTTTCGCATTAGTTGTTTACTGTATTATAAAACATTGGGGATTTACAATTTTCAAAAAATGAAAATGGAATTGGAGATTAATTCTTAATTTTTTACATATCATGGTTAATTTCATATTACAAAGGCAGAAACATATTTTCGAGGCACATCAGTAGTTTAGCGGAATTTCCTTTTCTAATAGATGCTGTAGCTTTAGTGTTAAACTAAACACACAAAGCTATCTAGCGAATAACGTTTATTAACAAACATTTGTAGGAACACATTAACAAACCGTAACACTAACAAACAAATGATAACAAATGTATGCAACAAATGGTATTCATGATGTTGACACTGCTACTTCAAGAACAAAATACATTATATATAGTGTTGAATGAATAACATGTTGTAGTGTTGCCTGTCCTGATTTCCATATGACTGCTGCATGGGAAAATAAATGACGGTTTGTTCCCATTTTCGTTAGAGATACCAATCGCCACAATGCCAGTGTTTATCCTCCATTTAACTTATAAATGGGTCACCAAAACTTTTGAGACAAACAAATTATTTAATTTGATTTTTGATTCAATCGTGTTTTATTTTGCGCACCACGATAATAATTCAAATCTTTGTGCGGTGTGACAGGAAAATTGTATATCGAATATTTGTTTCTGGAGGAGAAAGGGCTTCGTTTGCATCGACGATTCGGCTTCAATCTCATTATCCTCTGTTTTCATTACATTTTTAATACTGGATTCTCCTGAAAAGAAAATGAATCTTTAATAAATGGAAATAGATGAAAAAGTTTAATTTTTATTAATTTTTGGCGGTATTGAATTAAAAGCAATAAACTAATCTGTATGTTACTTACGTTTTAATTATAGTTAAAATATTTTCATGAATAATCTTTTACACATTAACACTTTCAGCCCTATTGGACATATACGTTCCGGAGAGTAGACTTCATTTCCTAATAAGGTAATAAATCCCAATGTGACATTTTTGTCGAAACAATTTTAAAATAATTTCATAGTTAAATTTCAATCATGCAAGAGTCGAGTCGAAAGTCTTAAAGCCTATTGTAGCTAATAGGCAATATCATACACCTTAAGTAGAAATACTTAATATCCTTCCCTTCGAGCAAACGCAATTGACTAATAATGTAGAAAGTGTCTCTCCTATTGATTCAACTTAATGCAGAGAAGAATAAAAATAAAGAATAAAGGGTGATTCATATGAGTTTCTCAAGTGCTTCATGAGAAGCAATTAAGAGGGATAAAACTCTTCTACTGAAAAGAACTGCAATCGATAACTGGATCTTTTCCAAACATCTTGTAGAGCCTCGAAACTTGCAACTTGGCGACAACACAACAGGCTGGATTATAAAAGCCTTTTTAGTTTCGCCGCATAACTTGTTCTCCTCGGAAACTGGCATCTAGACAGCTTCTTCTTTATGCCAGGAAACTGTATTCCTGGTCGTGAATTAAAGAGTAGTTGATGAAAGTTATTAATCAATGAACAAAAAAAAGGGGAAATCTTACGTAGAAATTAATATTTAAAAAAATGTTTACTTGGATTTACATAAGATTGTTAGATCTCCTTATTTATTAAACCATGGTTTTCTAGGTAGTTTTATTCATTTATTTTATTTTTCTAAACAATGTTATTACTAATGAAGAATAATACCACATTTTAATTTAATGGAAATTGTTACATTATTTATTAATTACATATTATTATCTACTAAATAGTTATACATTAATTATATTTAATTAACCATTAATATCTGATGCTAAAATATAAGTTTAGAAAATATTTTACGCGTTAGTTACAAATCATGATAAAATTTAAGGCCATTTAATAAATTGCATGACATTTTGTTTTTGTGCTTCAGTTCGTTGGCCAGTCATGTTTCCACTAGTTATTTTTATAAATATTTAAAAACAAAAATACATAAAAATAACAATACCCAAAGCCAGCAGGTTTGTAAGAAGCTCATCCAGAAAGTAAGTACCGTTTGGGTATTAAAAAAGATTAGTCAATTGTTTTCATTCGTATTTTATTACAGAAACATCTACACACCTTAA
This sequence comes from Araneus ventricosus, assembly GCA_013235015.1. Classification (NCBI taxonomy): domain Eukaryota; kingdom Metazoa; phylum Arthropoda; class Arachnida; order Araneae; family Araneidae; genus Araneus; species Araneus ventricosus. The sequence goes on along the minus strand of BGPR01001154.1, from coordinate 153,463 downwards.
ACTACTTTTCGACATATTCACCATGCGAATTAAGGCATGTGTCATATCTTGGCAGTAATTAGAACATACCCGCTTCCTAGAATTCGGTCGCCTGCGACCTGAACCAGTTCTGGCCGTTTACCTTGATATCATCATTACTTGCAATTTGCTGGCAACAAATTGTTTGAGATGAGAACACAAATGGAAGTCGGATGGAGCTAGGTACGGACTGACTTTCACTTTTCTGACGACAAATTTCACAAGGTCGAATATTTTTCGCATTCAAAAACTTGTAACGGCTCTTATTTTACTGTTGGCGGGCCGATCGATTGTTTTAAACATGATTACTGACAAGCAATGACTTCAAACGTTAACGTAAACAAACAGAATGGCTAGGCTAATTCGTTAACCAATTGAAGGATGTAGCCACGCACGCCCGACCTTCGTGCTATCAGATGTGCGGGAGATATGCGCAAACGGTACTTAAAGGTAATTTCTGGATGAGCTTAGTATTATGTTGTTAAAAGACTGTTGTGAAAAATTTCTCTTATCTATACATGCATCTCATTTTGCTGCATTTCTCTTGTCAATGGAACACACTTTGTATTGCTAACCTATATTTTTTTTATTTGTTTAAATATCTTAGTAAAGTTCTCATTATTAAAATAGTTCCCAAGTAATGTACAACGCTGATGTATGTTTATTAAGGATATATCTCAATATCCAAAGCAACAATAACAGAAAATAGGAGCAGCAATATATAGCAGCAATGCACAGAAAATATTCCATTCCACTTATTTAAGGCATCCTTCCACGGTAAGAACTCATTAACATCAGGAAATTACATTTTTTAAAGTCTTATTTGAAAGCCAATTCCTTCAAGTATCTAAAAGTGTTTGTATTTTACTTCTAAGATAATGGGAAGTGAAACAGACATTTTAGTAAAACCGAATAGCTGGAGTATTATAAATTCAAAGCGATCGGCAATCAGAAGTCTCGACGGTAAAAATTATATTTTACAATAAAGAGGCATAAATTCTTCAAAAATTATTTACTCAAAATTCAAGCATGCGTGACCAAGTTACGGGTGGTGAAATTTTTATTGGCTGTATTGCTAACATCATAACAAATTTTTGCTGCGATCACAAAGGGAATTAAATTGAGAAATGAAAAAGTAATTGATTGTTATTGAAAAATTCAATGAAATCTCATTATTAAGCAAATTTATAGAAAAATCAAGCTTATTCTCTTAAGTTTGTTATTTACTTTAGGAATACGCATTTCATAGAATTTGAAACGAATGTTATAAAATCCGAGAGATCCGCGATTCCAATATATTTTTACGCATCCTCACTTATGGCTTCGTTCCACGCAGAAAGAAGCCCTTGTTTGAAGTAAATCTATAACAAATGAATTCTGAAAACTAAGTACTAAACTGTTCGTAGAAATTTATATTCATCTTAAAAATGGGGGAAAATGAAATGCTTCCAAGAATCATTTTACTTTTAGTGGAATGCAAACGCTTATGCTGTAAAATCTCACTATTCCACGGAAAGCTAATCAATATGTAATTATTTCAATAAAATATCATTATTTGTCAAATTTATTGAAAAATCAAAATGATTTTCTTAAATACTTTTTAATACATATTATATGAGCAGAAAAACAAAGATATTTAATTTGAAAAAAACGTAGTAAAAGATTAAAACAATCCAGCCAAGCAGACGTTATCAAGGATTACCTGCTGGCATGGGTTCGAAAAATGGGAACTTTATCTGTAAGAAGCTTGAATTTCGTCAAAGGTAGCTTCTTGTAACCCAAAAGATCCCAAGAGAGGAGAAAGACATAGCAAGGACTGACCACAAATTATTTTATATATCGGAACAGAAACGCCAATAAAATTTATTTGAAAAAACATTTAAAGAATAAAAAACATTAGCGCTACTGAAAGATTGTAACGTTTTTTAGGCTTTATAATTACATATTTTTATTTCATTTTCACTCTTTATATTTTGATACATATGTTATAGAATCTAAAACGAAGAAGCCTTATGAGAGTTTTCGTCACCAGAATATATTTTTCCGGATCCGTATTTGGGGGATTCTTTGCACGAACAAAGTAGCCCCAGTTTGAAGGAAATTTATCACAAATGAATCGCAAAGTTAATGACCACAAAACTTTATGCTGAAAACAGAGCACCCAACTTTTCGTAGAATTTTTCACTTTTGTTAAAAATGAAATGTTTCTAAGATGCATTTGACTTGTTGTATTCTACTTGGTGGAAGCATAAGCATCCCGCGCCAGAAATGGCAGAAAGAGACACAGAGAAGTTATGGTTCTATTATTTTCCGGAATCCGTTGTATAACTCATTCATTACGAAACCATTAATTCGGAAAATGAGATCAGGCTGAAAAAATATCGAGACAGTAGTAGAATGAAACAAAACTTTTCTCTTTCGCTTTAATTACATTGTGTGCTGATGTTTTTACTTGTAAAACAGTCAAAGGGAATATGTCCTTCTTTTCTGCTTCCTTCCACTGTATTACTTCTTAATATTTGAAAGTGTAATTTATGCAAAAATGTAATACTCTGATAATGTTTTAGAAAAAAATGAAAATAAATTTATTCCATCTGTAATACCTAGTTTATCTATGAATGAAAATATTTTCATGTAAAATTTTAGCTTGATACTACGTTAACAAAAAAATAAATATAGTTAAATGTCTCCCTTAAAAGCTAGGTTTCACTTATATGTTATGCAACACATTCAGTAATAAATTATATAAAATACTAATAAAATTTCAAACTAACAGATTCGTCAATTAAACCTCAACTATGATATTCATCCAGCACCCAACATTTCTTATTCACTTTCATATTCAACTGCTAACAACTCAAGCTCTGATATATAATTAATATAAGGACTTGACAGAACATTGATCCGCAAGTATGTAAACGCGTTGTTTAATAATATTGTTACGAAGTTGTAAATTTCTTTCCCTGACATGCTAATCGTGTCAAGAAAAGAAATCTAGAAAAATCCTGAACTGTAGCACTATCTGCACTGGGAGCCAGAAATACCATGCACTTTCTAGATATTACGTCAAAGATATAAAAGCAATCTCTTAATCATCATCTTATAATCGATCAATTCACATCAATATGATATTTAAAATAATTACATCAAATAAGTTGCGATATTTTTTCAGTGAGTGTTACACAAAAAACATGTATATAAAAAGGGGTATATGAAATTTTAAACCTCTCAAGCCAGTTGATGCAAATTGGCATCTCTACTCGGAGCCAGAAATGTCATAAACCTTCTAGATATTACGTCACTTTCTGTGAATTGACCTCATTTCCTGTTTAAAAGCTATAAAAGCAAGCTCTCAAACCAAGGCAGTCAATTGGACTTTGATTAGCAGAACAAGCTGGTGAGCTAATAAGACATCGGGCGCTATTAAAAGTTCATTGACTCATATTTTTTTTATCCTGCTTGTTATATACATTCACGTACACCCACCAGACAATTTTTGTAACAATATGTATAGTATCTGGGTTTAATATTGTTTTTACATAAAATAACATTATAAACAAAATCGTTATATCGTCTCACACGTTTTTGAAAATTAAATGGAAAATATCAGGTTTAGTTAACAATTTTTTACTCTCATTTTCAAACGATTTTTATAACCCTCCGAAAGATGAATTTTTCTTAACTTATTAATTTTAAAAATTGATGTAAAAGTAAACTAAAAATTGGAGTAGACAATCGGATTCTAGATAAATGGTTTTTAAATGTATATGATGTCATCCTGGAATAGGAAAGGCAACACTTAAGATAGATAAAAATTTTATATTTACGTAAACAGTTTTTAATAAATAAATATTAATTAATTGTCACAAAACTATCACTAAATCCTTGCTCATGCTTCCTAGTATTTGTGGAAAAACTATGAAGAAAATCTTTTGAGTAGTTTGGATTTCTATAACCAGCCAACAATTTATTTGCTTCACTTCTTTTTATAATTATTTTACTGTTACTAGAATTTATTTATTTTCTTTATTTAAAAGACGCTTTCTCAGCTGAAAACAATCATAGAAAAAAATAATTTCCGAAGATTATCTATAAATTTATAATTTCTGCCATTAAAAGTGAATTTGCTGGAGATAATTTTGTCTTGAATCAGCCTCTAGACCCTGCACGTCAGTAAAAAACATCAACTACTGCAAAAGATTTCTCAAGAATTTTGGTACCAGTACCAGAAAAAAAAAATTTTCTGAATTTACATTTATGCCTCTGTGTTTTTAAATGATAAAATTCCACAGCCCTTTCATGATAGCAATATTAAATTATCCTGTAAAAATAATCTTAAAGCAAGTATTTTTTCTCGCTAAACTTTGGTTTAGCTTGGATTTTGTTTGGTTTCTTTAAATGCATTTCAAAAACAAAAAATGTATTTTTTTTCTAAGAGGGTAATGATTCTAAAGAAATAGAAACCAAATAAACAATATTTAAATTTTTCCAAATTATATCTTTTTTACATGTTGAAATGACTCTTAAATTTAATAAATGCTGAATAAGATCGTACGAAACATTTACAATTTAAAACTTACTTCAAATTTTAGTAAACATACTGTTTACCAAGCAAAACCATACCAAGCCACATAACACATTGTTCATAACAGAAGATCATTCTCTTCCGTAAATACTCTTCATAATCGCAGTTTCTTATAATTTTAGCCGCTATTATCCGCCTAGCTCACAGGAAGTGAAAATGACAGTTAAATTAACGTTGGGCAAAGTTGAATTAAATGAAATTTAATTACTCACACATTTTCCACATAGATTTATTCTGTGTTAACTAATATTACATTACATATATACAACTCGCTAAGCATGGCGAGATTTGTTCGTCCCGTGAGAGGAAAAAAAGCCAGCCTTCTCGCACGAAGGCTCAAGTCACTCTATCTCTTGTTCTTCTCAGGAAAGTCAAAGGTCTTTGCAGCGCCATCCACCGGCAGGAGGGCGAGACAAAATGTCGTTGTCACATAATTACATTATGTACAAATCACTATCATTACATTTTGAGGTCTCATTAGGGATGGTGGTTTTTGCAAAAATAACCGGTTTTTCGGTTATTTAGGTTTTTCTCACCTTCGGTTTAACCCGGCGGTTTTAACCGCTCGAAATAACCAGTTTTGAAAAAACCGGTTTTCGTTTTTTTCAAAAACCATTCGTAGACAGAATTTTTTATTAATATTGTTTTCGCAGAAAATCAATTCATAGGCCGATATTTAACTGTTATTAGTTAAATATCGTTCATAGGACTCTTTCAGCGATATGTTGCTGAGTCGACACGTCTTATAGGTGACAACATCATTCAATGATGATACTTATCTTTCAAAAGTCACAGAACTTCCAATTAAAAAAAAATATTTCTTGGCAATAAATGACAAATCCGGCAAGCAAATTTTTATCTGCTCCCAAAAGAAATTTTTAAGCAAATAGAGGATTGCGACTCATTTCCGCCGCACTTGCAATAGGATTTCCGTACTAATGATTGCGACACAATGACATCAACGAGCAATCGGCAACGGGAACGATAAAGAATAGACTGCGGCAGTTCAGAGTTTGGAAATAGAGCCGGGGACCTATAGGTTCCGAGCCGAAGATCCTAACCACTAGACAAAAGGAATTCAAAATGTCTTCAGGCGGATATTGGATTATAAACATCACAGTAAGATGGTGGCAATACGGTGGTGCACTACGAGAGTTTAGAATATGGTGTTCCTTATATAAATCTTTAAACTTTTTTAATGCTCTTCCAGAGTTCTGTTAAATGTGTTCTAGCAAAAGATTTTCTGTATTCTTATTCGTGTTGAATTTCATGTCCGCATTTATGCTATTGTGATGTGAAATTGAATATTTGTGAAACGTATCGAATTATTTGCCGAATCCGGTTTAATGTGAAGAAATTGGATAATGCAGACGTGAATAGTCGTATTTTATGCTGTTGTAGTCAATAAGTATAATGCTAAAAAATGACTATGTCTATATTTTTATACAGTCGCTATGTCCCAATTATCAAATTCAGTTAAATAATTTTGGGACACTAAAATTTTAAATAAAATATCCCACTTTTTTGCGACTAAAACTGATCGAGTTATTAAAACTTGAATATCACTGTTTGAGACCATTTTGGCCTATCTTCCGATAGCTGATTTTGCCGTCGGTTTTTTTTATCTGGTTATTGGATTTTTAAAAAATAACCGGTTATAACAAGGATGAAAAAATAACCGAAAACACCGGTTAGCCGAAACAAAAAACGGTTTTCGGTTAAAACCGCAAGGTTTTCCCATCCCTAGGCCTCATTCTATTCACAATTAATCCATTTTCGAAAACACGACATTCAACTGACAACAGAAAATTCCATCAATCACTTGTCGTTCCCCCAAACCGACTTCAGAATTAACTGTTTCCAAGTAAATAGCAATTATTTTGTAATACGAATTATGCTGCAATTCCTCAATGTGTCCCGGAACAATACTCTTAGGTCTGCAATAGTAAATTCAAATCACTCAAATGTCATTATTATTGAAGCCTCAACTGTTTCAGAATTAGTATTTCAAATTCACTTCCATAACATGAATTCCGCCTTGATTTAATTTTTCATATTTTCTGAGAATAATGGATGATTGGATGAATCTGGATGATTTTGTGAGAAGCGCTAGGAATAAGAGAATTTGCGTCAATTATGCCGCATATCATACAAAATTGTGAAACAATATTGAAACCCCGTAAGGAAAAGTAATTTTGGGAACTTTTATTTGATTCTTATACAGGCTGAACGAGAACATATTGATGCATAACACAGAAAACAATAATACAGGTGCCCGAGAATTATAGAACATGTTTCAAAAATTAATAAAAAAAAACCTAATAATGTTACAACTACGGGGTTTTTTTTATCACAGAGCGAATTAAAAAGTTTTTTTTCAGATAGGTAACGTGGCATTACGACGTTCTAAATTTGCTACACCGCGAGAATTTTGTACGCAATCAGCAGAAGCCGATGCGTGTTTTCTAGTTTCCTTCTTTTAGTTTTTCTTGACAATCTTAAAAAATATTCAGTTTTTCCACTACATGTGAATTAACAAATTAAAGAGCGTAAACTTCCCTACAAATGCATGCTTTTATTTTTTTCTTGCTTTAATAGTTTCGCAGATAATGTCTCTCAAAAATGGGAGATTTTCAATAATTTGCGGCCACCTAGACCATCATAACGGCGCGTTTACTATTTGAATAAAATATTTTTGAAATGCGCTCTTAGTTTTAAAAAACCGTAGTTATAACATTATTAGATTATTTTTTTATTAATTTTTGAAATGTGTTCCACAAATCTCGGACACCCTGTGTATTGACTTATGTTATCAGTGACGCTTTTTCAAGAAGAACGTGAGATTATCGAGTAGAGATCATTCCCTTTTCTTTTTGAACGAAATAGGAAACTTCTTAATTCCAAATCTAGGTCAAATCGATAAAACTGCATAAATTCGAACATCGAAAACTTTTCTTGACTTTAAAGATTTGGCTATGCAGAAAGTTTAAAGTCTTATGGGATAATTGAAATTACAGAAACTTCCTTCCAATAATTATTTCTTTCTCTTCTTAAGTAAGCAAAACTTTCACCTTTAACATAAATTCTCCGAATAAATTTATCGAATTTTTAGTGTTTCCAGTGTGAAATGGTAGTCAAAATTTTTACTTGCATAATTATCATCATAGATTATTTAGAATGCGTAATATAATTTAGCTCATGAAAAAAATCGCAGAACATTTCTTTTAAATAAATATTTTAATTGATCTAGTGAGAGCAATTTTGAAGCAAAAATATTTTCTTCGTGTTTATTCCTGGTTATATTTTATCTTAAAAACAAGCACTGTAAGGAACATTGTAAAAGTTAGAAGGAACATTGACAATTAAAAATCAGCCACAACGTTATACAAATATAACAATTAAAATCCTGATCACTATTCAAAAGAAGCTAGGAGATTTACTCCAATATTTTGCTTTCGATTTTTGATAACTTAAGATTATTCGATCAGACATTTATCCTATTTTTTTTATGCATCGAAAAGCAAATGGTGCAACTTGCATGTATTATAGATTTGAGCAGAAATTGATCCCCTTTGATAGCGAACACAACAAGAGTAAAGATTTCGCATAAAAATAATTCTTTTAACCACCGGCCAGATGAAACGAAAATAAAAATCAAATGGATGCACATCGTAATGTAAATATAAAATTAAAATCCAGCTCACCATTCCAAAGAAGCTAGGAGATTTACTCCAATATTTTGTTCTCGATTTTTGATAACTTAAGGTTATTCGATCAGACATTTATCCTATTTCTTTGACGCATCGAAAAGGAAATGGTGCAATTTGCATGTATTATGTGAGAAGAAATTGACCCTCTTTGATAGCAAACACATCAAGAGTAAAGATTTCACATTAAAAATATAAAAAATTTGACATACGACCAGATGAAACGAAAATAAAAGTGAAATGGATGCATATATTATAAATACCACTTTACGGTTTACCTCTTTTAGAACTATAATGCACTGAATGTCACCATTTCTCTATATCACTTGATATGTTTACTCAATTAACTCCAGAAAATGGGTTCTAGATTATCTGTCTTCGGGATTTCGCTCGAAATATTTTATAAAACTTAATCTCAATGCTCATTACCTTCGTAACTTTCCCTTATATACTTGACATTCTTTCTTCTAATGAAATGAGTCTTATGATAAGCAATCTTCCCTGATGATCGGCGAAAGCTTTGACATTTTGTTAGTATGATAAATGACACATTCTATTTAGATTAAAATTCATGGTGTGTATTTAGCTATTTGCAATCGCAGAAACTAACTAAAATTAATGAAGCCTTGACGGTCAAGATATCGAGTAACCATTAAGAATTGAAGGTGCCATTCATCCTGATAACTTTCAAGGAATGCACCAAGAATGGTAAATCAGTCGATGCTAACTATTTATCTGTGCATTCCTCTGCTTATAATCAAAGATATCTCTGAATAAGTATTGTTCGTTGAACTTTGGATTTATCTTATTCAAAATCTTAAAACCGTTCGTTCCATATCAATATGACACCTAAAATAATTACATCAAATAGATGGCGATACTTTTCAGTGAATTGCACACAAAACACATGCATATAAAAAATGCTACATGAAAATTTAACCGTTTCAAACCCGGTGATGCTAATTTACAACGCAGGAGTTATCTGCTTTAAGTAATCAATAGAATTGTACTTATTCTGCAATTATGGTATGTTAACATAATAGAAATGAATATTAAATAAAAGTTTAAGTAATTAATCTGTTTAAAATAAATTAATCTGTTTTCAATGAATAATTTTGAACATGAAGTATTTCTACTTGCCTTTTAAACATTTAATTTTCTTTTAATTTTAAATAATAATATGGCCTGGAACGAGTGTAAAATATCTTACGAATGATTCTTATTTTCATAGAATTTTGTTAAGAATTGTTTTGCGCACACTCATTGCTATTGTTTTCCCTCTAACAATCTTCACTCGGTACCGATTAACGGGTATTAATTAATTAATTAATTATTAATTCTTAAACCCCTGTGGACCTGGTGTCCGTTTATACCGGACATCAACTTTGAACTGCTCCTATTAATTCAACAATTGATGAAACTACATGCTGTTTTTTCATATCATTCCCGACTTTCTTATTAATAAAATGTTAGAAAAGATATTTTGTTTCGGGCATGGAAACATTTTATTTTTTGGATAATGTGGAGTTTACGGTGCCCACTTACTTCGTTCCTCTTAGGATTCCCAACTCTTTGCCGCCAAGAACGGAGACGAGAGAGCATTTGTTTTGGTTGCGCAATAATATTTTTAACGAGCGACATGAGCGCATGCGCGGAAATTTATCTTTTCATCGGTGTTTTGCACATCACACCAGATTGAGCCTCGATTCGATTGGACTGTTTTATCCATCTCTTCGATGTGATTGGTCGATTAATTCATTTGAATAAAACTTCTTTTGCAATTCTTCTGCTTGAATATCGGTTCAGTACTGTGTATTTTATTCTGTGTGTTTCTGTTTTCAATGAATAAGCGAAGCAACGAGTATTCCGCTATGCTGAAAGCCAAGCCGCTGGTGTTTTTTTAAGTTAAACAAATTTGCCTGGTATACGCTTGAAATGCCGCAGGCATTGCGTGCTCAATCTCGCTTTTTCAGGAGATGTATGCGCAAGAGAACAATAAAAAGCTCACTGCGCAATTAAAACAGTATTTGGCGACGGCACATGAAATGGCGCCAAGAAAAATTGACGAGATACAGGCGGGTACCGTAAATTCCACATCTACCTATTTTTTTTAGTTTTTCTAATACAACTCTAGAAAATCTTAGTTCTTCACAAAATGGAACTGGATGATGAATTTTGTTTATCAAGTAATTTCTTGTTTTCAATCCTTTTTTACCATTTAAAAGGCTAATTCAATATTCTATTATCCTTCGACAACCATTTTAAAGTGAAATTTATGTGATTCTTCGTCTTTTTTCATTTGAAATATCCGGTATTGTCCGGATGCCGGACATTGGATAACTTTTTTAATTTTCCAGCTACAGGCTTGAAATTTCATTTTTGAGATATCCTCTGCAGTAGTTCACAGTTCACCAAAGAAAAAATGTCTAAATTCATTGTTTCTTAATTCCGACTGAAAGTAATTTATTAAAGCAATTAAAAGAATTTTAGAAATTTGGCATATAATTAATATTTTGAATTTATTACTGGTTTCTCGAATATTAGACTATTATTACTATCAATCAAATATAGAAGTTTTTACACTAATGTACTTGATTTCAAATATGAGTTTGGCTTCCTTGAAGGATGTGATTCAATTTTGATAAGCCAGTCACAAATATTGTTATGTAGGGAGACCTAATGTAAAATAAAGGCTCAGTATGGATAAAATCTCTATATATACATCAGCCGTCATCCGATGTGAAAAAAGTATGAAAGCTCTACAAGTATAAATTATCATCATGATTGATTTATGTATTTGAGTACCAGTGCCAGGCACTTCTGCTCAGTCTAAATTGAGGCTTTAATAATGGTATTAAAACACATCGGAAACGCCGGTAGAAATAGGTGAAAAGAATATAAAAGGAATTAAATAACCTTAGAAAAATACAGTTATTGTGATTGACATGGATTTTACCAAAATTTTAATAACCACAGAAAATAGTTCGTATAACAATGTGACATTTATTATGGGATTTCAGTAGAAGAGCCATTTTGAAGGGGAAACTGCATTGAGAATCGTTGCGAGCAAAAAGAACTTGACAACGAATGACTGGATTTGGATGAACTAAAAGATATATTGAAAGACTCCTAACCAGATAAGTGATGTGGTCTACCACCTCTTTGACTTTCAAGTCAGAGTGAATAACAGAATTGCTTATGTACTACCAGGGCGAATATTTGTACATGTTATCATCAATATTGGTTTGTGTACATGAGTACCAGTACTAGGCATTTCTCCTCTGTACATGTTATTGATGGAAATATAAACTTTTATATAGGGGAAAGTGGGGTAAATCCATGTACTTTGATTTTGGCGTTATCAATTCTTCTTTCTAGTGGATAAATACTGAATTGTTCTCCACTAGTGAAGAAAAAAGAATTTTAATAGTTTTCATATTGTTGTTGAATTCACTTCGTCTGTGAAGGTTTATTCGTTTTATGACGTCTACTCTCCAATGTTCGTTTCCTTTTAAACTATCCTTACTTATTAATCATTACAATTATAAACACTATATTTAGTCCAGCTTATTATATGATTACTAAGGATTTATATGATATCAAAAATAAAGATTTATTAAAACAATACCGTGATTCTATTTCGCTTTTCATAACCTCTGAACTCGGGGTAAAATCGGGTACTTCTTGTGGGGTAAACCCGGGTACTAGAGGAAGCTACGGATACCCGACCGAAGAGGATTTTCTTAGGATGTAAGATACTTGGTAGTTTGTGAAGGCTATTCCTATTTGACCTTTGCGTCAAATGATCTGAGAGGAAGGATTTCCAAGTTATTCCGATTTCCAATAATCTATTTTCTGTGTGATAATTTCAAATAATACAAAGAAATATTTTAGTCAAAATTTTAAAAAGAATTAAAATTTATTTATTCTATTATTTCCTCGCTTGGAAATAAACGATTTTTATTAATTTTTTCTCATATAAAACTTAAAACGTATGTAAAATTAAAATTATTTTCTCGAAGGTTTTGCTATCGTTTGGTTTTATTTAACGCATCGACATTTGGACTGAGCTCGTTTGTTAGCATGAATTTTAAAGAAGAAAGAATTACGTAGAATACAATGATCTACCTTTGCTTTTGGATTGAATTATTTTTCTTCTTATGCTTTTTGGATTTGGATCATTAAAATAGTAGGAGAATCTAGTATGTCATTTACGTTCCTCCAAATTTGTTTTTCTATACAACATTTGTTAGATTCTTTAATTTCATTTTGTAGCTATTCTGTTCGATTATAATTACGAAATCAGCGGTGTTTCAATGCGCTAGTGACATTACTAGGTTCCTTGTTTAATTCATACAGATTTTATCACTAATTTAGATAGGAATTTTGCAAATATTTTTAAATTGCTTGTCATTATTTTTAAATTTTTAACTATTGTAACTTTTGATAAATCTTTAAAAATAACTATCTTTATTCTTAAATTGCTAACTACTGTAATTGTTGTTAAATTTAAAAAAAATCGTTGAATCTTAGAAAGTTTTTTATTCTTAAATTGTCACATAAAATAAAAAATTATGCTACTTTTCGACCGAAAGTCTAGGATTCTATAATTTACCATAGAGTTAACATGTGTATTCGGTTTTACACTACTTTTTTCTACAAAAAATCATTAGTAAGAAAGCTTGTAAAACTACCACATTGCCTGAAAGATATTTTGTACTCTGATAGATAATGAATATTTTAGTAAAATTTGGCAAGCTGTGTGTCGAATAGTTTAGCTCCAACAGGTCCCCAAACTTTAGGCATCCGGTTTTACCACCCTTTCCCCTAATATTTTTAATGCAATAATAGAGGAGCGCAAATGCCTTATACAAGTCTTCATATGCAAGCATTCAAAGCAAAAAAGAGCCTTGGATACACCCTAGTATTTAAGTGGAATAAGGAACAAAGAAACGACTACTGGTAATTGCATTTTGCATTCAATAGTATCTATTTTTTTATCTTAACGCACAATTTATAACATATTTTTTAGAAAATTATTGCTGCTATTTCTAAAATACGTTTAGCATGAAATTTGAAACAAATAAAAGTCTTCCGTAGTGTGTTACAAAGTACTGCACCTTTAATGAACGTGTGAACCGAGACAAGATATTTCGAATCTATCAATAACAGATTACATGTCAGCAGAATTGAAACGCTATACATCACTCGACCGCGAGAATTATCTGTGACATTATTGATTTCAGTTAACCGAAGGAACGGGGTGTATTAACTTTGATCAAGGACATTCATTTTGATGGTCTGCTTAAAATAAGGTAATGTCAAAATCTATCGCTGCCTTCTCTCAGTTAATATCCTTATGAAGACTTTTGATACTAGTTTTTTATTTCTCAATTGTCTGTTTTTGATGTGAAGCTAAGACATTCCTAATTATTCTCAAGATAAACTGTTGAAAACGGAAAAGAAAAAAAATTTCCTCTTTACTATACAACTTCAGAAAACATAAAAAAAATATCTATGCATATTTTAACTCTAGGTATTATTTTAAACTGAGAAAAAAGCGGCATCTGTTATTCATATTGTCATCGGTAACATGAAGTAATTTTCACAAAAGAAGTTATTAAAGTTTCTTCAGAATGCTCAAAATGTCTAAAAAGGAAAAAAAATGGAAACGTGCTCAATGTATGGAGACTAAAAAGAATTAAAAATGTGGTACAAAAACAGAAGAAAACATTTTCAGGATTGCTTTTAATGCAGGAAGGAAGATTTGAAAGAGCCAAGGAAAATTATAAAAGTTTTTTTAGAAACTTTGTAATCATGAGAATATTCAAACAATGTGAAACACTAAAACTGAGATGTTATATTCCAGCAAATTTTAACATTTTCTTTGTCGGATTATTTTTCGAATTTCCGATCCTGAAAAAGCACTTTTTATTGCTGAAAATTAATGTAGGTTCTATCCTGAATTCGAAAATGCAAAATATTTTTGTCAGTAAGCAGGCTTTTCTTGAACTACTCTTGGTCGTACACGCGATATCCCGTTCACTGATCTCTAGTTTTCCCTGCAATGCACCCAAGATTTTAATTAAAACAAAATACTCTCTAATAATAGCCATCTCTTATCAGTATCAGACATACAGTGCATTCCCGATTATCCGGGTTACTCATCGGAGGGATCGCACGGACAATGAAAAAACACGGATAATCCGGAAACTCCATTTTATTAAAGAAAAAATCAACAACGGTACAAAAATATAAAAATTACTTACATTTGCATGCTGTCTAACATAAAACTAGGAATTTTCCTTTTAACATTAACTATTTTAAAAAATCTGTAATGCGTCATTGCTTCTGCTTCTCGTATATCGACACATATTTTACGAACCTTAGTAATGCCACCGTAATCAAATCCTCTTTACCCAATATAATCTGATAAAGTTTCCACAGATTATAGAGCAGCAGAATGAGAAGTTGTATTTTCCTCATTTAGTACAACTTCTGTATCAATACCAGCTGATTCTCCATTGTCAAGTTTTTGAAGGATTTCTAATTTTTGTTTAACATTTAAAACGTTTTGTTTTCGTTTCACTCCACTCATTTTTACCAGTAAAAAAGTTCACGCTACTAACTGATGATAAACAGGACGCAAAAACTAAAGGAACACGCTCCAAAGTGAAAGAAGACGAAGAAGTTAAAGAATAACGTGTCAGAAAGAAGCGTGTTCGTAAAAGAATGAGTTAGCAGGAAGTGGATGATTCATTTCTCGGAACATTAGGGGTTGAACCGGTAGAGATTGCACGTGGAGGAAGAAAAAAATATATTCTTTAGCCTCCGCCGTCACGGCTCACTAGTTTCACGGAAGGAATCTCTCGATAGAACATCAACATCGATTTCACATGCATGATAAGCGTGAAAATGTTCTCTTTAAATTTTTTTGTGAGTCCGGAATGAGGACGGATAATCCGCAAACCGGATAATGGAGAATATACTGTATATAAAATAATCGCGTAATATAACGGAAGTAGCGACGAATTCACTTTAAATGATGGAATTTTTCTCTTCGTCACGCGACATGCGACGCCGACCAAGAAGGGGTTAACAAGAATATTTGCTTCTTTTTAATATCTTTGAAGGATTCGCTGAAACTTTAAAAGCTGCTCAAAAACTTATTTGCAAATCATTAATAATATAAGATGTTCTAACAGAGTAACAAGTTTTGCCCGGTGTTTTTGTTATCTAAACTTCGCTGGAGATATGAAATGAAAAAAATGTTTTATGAACAAAAAGTAGCTTAGTAATATTATTTTGTTGATGAAATATTGCTCAAATTCTAACAAAATAATTCGCCCAATTCTAAGTATATCAGATTTTTTCAATTTAATTTTATTCTATACTGCATTTCATATATTTTTTTAAACAGGAGGCTATTTGTTTTCAGGAGCCCTGAACTTAAAAATTCCTTGGTAATTGCTTGTATATTTGTAAATGTCTTTCAGTGACTCAACTCCACCCAACGCAGTGTAAGTGATAAATTGGGACTGATTTTCACCTCAGTATTTTTAATTCAACAATAGGAAACATGCTGACTAGTTTCCATCAAAATTGCTCTCCCCATTCCTGCAGGCCCTACAGAAAGCTATCATTATATGGTTCCTTTACAGAAGATTTATCCTATTATATGTTAATTTCGACTAATCGAATCAAGAAAACAAATTACGTGTGAATTGTTCCATTTGTAAAGCATATTTAAACGAATCATTCTCACCCAACCCAAGAGGGAGAGAGTTATGATTAGTTTTCATTAAAAAATAGAGAAGGCTCTATCACACTAGTCTTAGTTTGACGAGATGAAACATGTGAATTTATCTGCATGTTGAACAGTGTCCTTTTGTTTTACGTATTTAAAAGGTCCACCCTCTCCATAAGCACACTACCCAGAATAAATAAGGTTTATTTAACCTTTCAGTGTTTTATTTCGCCATTGAGAGACATGTGTACCTATTTTGATTAAAATCGCATAAACTACTTGGAAGCATTAATGGAACAAGCGTACAAATGTTGTTTAATTAGGTGTATGTTAATAGAAAACGTGTTAATAAATGAGAAATTTTAATGCAGAAAATTTTCTTTTTCTTGTGAAACCAGCCCAAAGTTCATTGAAATATCTATAAATAAAGCGACTGTTAGTCCAGTGATAGATTGTTCGACTGAAGACCGGACTGCACGGCTTGGACTTGATTAAACTAGGTCTGCCTAAAACGTTCTGTGCAGTCCGTTACATTGAGATCAGGGATTTAGTGATATTGACAGCGCAATCAGATGAATGTTGTAAAGTTTCTGATGCAGTAAATCTGAAATCTTGAATACTATCTTCACATTTTAAACCCCCTACTATAAATTATTCCATACTTAAGCTACCAAGAAGCCCGATCTATCGTCAGCTAATGAGTTTAAGAAAGACATCTATACTTTGGTGTCATGACGCTAGATGGCGTTGACCAAAATTATCATCGCCATTTTCTTCTGTGTTGGGACAGCCTCTGTACATTCAATGGGATATATATCTCAAATCCCTACATTTCTAAAGAGATAAAGCACTCGGATATGTCTGAGCATAACTTTTCTAATCTCTTTTTAATTTCTTGTATACAAAGAACAGAAAATGAAATTACAGTAATGGTAAAAACACTCGACCTCAATATTTTGATAAATCTCTACATTTTAGACCTATCTGAATCAAAAAAATATAGAACTATATCTGTCTGGGAAATAGACAGTTAAGCCGACCAACTCAGTGAGCTAGAAAGGTGAACTGTGGTATGTGAGCTTTAAACCAAGCATGTAGATCTCAATCAGATTTTGGAGGAAATAGGTCAAAGGGAAGTCTGTCTGTCCGTTCCCATTGGGTATATGAACACATAACAGAACGAACGAACACAGAACACAACAAGCCCGATAGATGAAATTTGAAACGATGCTTTATAACCAGAATTGTGGATGCGTATAATTTTTGGTCCGAATCCATTATTGAGTTGAACTTCTGTCCATATGTCTATTCCTGTGTTGAGAACACCATAAATCAAAAAGGCCACAAGCTTTTAGCATGAATTTGAGTATAGGATCAATCCAAAAAAAAATTGGGGATCAGTGTCAAATTTTGGGTCCAAATCCTTTACTGAGTTAATTGTCTCTCTGAACGTGTATTCTTGTAGATGAGAAGCCTATAATTGAAAAGAAGCATCAAACTGGAATCATGAATTTTTGTACTGGACCATCGTAAAAAAATGGGCGCCAGTGTCAATTTTTCGATCAAATCCATCACAGGGAAGAAGTTCTATACGAAAATTAATATTATCGATGCTTATTGATATACGACAAAGCTAAACACAAATCATGCTATAATCGGTGCATGAGAAAATGAAGGTGCAAACACAACCTCTGGAATTCTTACTGGGGGAGAAATGAATACTGCAAAATAGTGTTTTATTCCATGTCCTATTTTATTTGGAAAAGGGAGAGAAATTTTAATATGCAGATGACTCCTGAAATTACAGAAGCTGCTGACAAAGAAAAACAATTTATGAGTCTCTTATTTTCAGAAACGGCCTGTTATTCAGCCCTTTAACGAAAAAAGTAATCATTCGCAAAATGAGGCCGTATTTAGAAGATAAAAAACGAAAATTTTAAAAACTCGTGAAGAAAAGAGGAAAACGAAAATAGAACAAAACTATTAATGCTTGATTCATTTAAATGGTTGTGTTTGTGCTTCTAAGTTTAGTGAACCTAGAGGCAATGAAGTTTTATTTCTTTTTTTAAAATACTGTTTCACATTAATTTTTAAGGAATCATTAAACCGACCAATAATTCCTTCTTAAGGTTCTTGCTTAAAAATAAATTGTACTTTGGTTTTCACCGCATATCATTGGCGATTATCGTTTAGCGGTTACTTTGCGTATTAACTTCATGTTAGTGGCGAATTTCCTGAATTCGCCATGCATGCGAGTAATACTAAAGAACTGAAAAAAACATTAGAAAACTTTTGTAATTTTTTTTACTTGAATATTAACACTAAAAGTGGACAAACTGGCTTTTTAGGCTTACAGCTCAAATACATACAATCTTACTTGTTTGTAGCTTCATTAAATTCCATGGATAAAAATTATTCAGTTTTGAAAGTTTTGATTACAATAAAACTGTATGATAAATCTTTTTTCATAGGTTATGCATAAGCGAATGAAATAATTCGACCCAAAATAATTGGAACCATAGAGGATTAAGGCATGTTAAAAATTTCTCTCGACTGTAATGATGCAGCCAATCCTTGCAATGTCAAAGTCGTATTTGAAATGCCTCAGCGCATGTAGCATAATATGTAACTACGCGTCCCACCCCCCTCCCTGCTACAAAATCATGCCTTGTTTCACAGTGGCATGACCACCGGGGGCATACGGGGATACTCATGCCCTGGGAGCTAGAATAATGGAGCGCCATGGAGTCAAAATATTACCTAGTTTATATTATTTTCAAAGCAAAGTATGATGAGAAGGTTTCAAAATAAGCCATGCACCGGGCATCATTTACGCTTGCTAGGCCACTGATGATGTCTGGGGTAAGAAGATCATATTATGATCCCAACGCCATTTACCCTTGCTAAGCCACTGGTCATGTTCGGAGAACTTTATTGGGTTTATGCCATTCTTTATGGCAGATTCAATAATGGAGGCGTTAAAATACCATGCTCCGTGCGCCGTTTAAACATGCTAAGCAATTGATAATGCCGGAGGGGGGGGGGTCGAAATAATCATATTATGACTCTGACCCAATTATCTCATTATGCCACTGTTGTTTCCTCCTGCGAATCGCGGCATGGATTCCACAAATGAAATGGCACGACAAAGTGAAATGTATCACATGTGAACAAGCATATCATCGTCGTTCAAGTGAAAGTCACAAAATCCAGAACTAACAAGAGATATAATCAATTAATTTGAAGTCGCTATCATAAATAGTAAAAATGATTTCAAAGGTTTCTAGGTTTCGTTTACTGATGTTAATATGACAGGTATATATCGCTAAATAATTAAATGGAAGTTCTAATCGACTGAATATATTCGTCAAAATTATTTGTGGACTTAATGAGTTTTGCTTGAAGGATGGCGATACTAATATATCGATTTCGAAGCTACACAAAATCTGTTTGTGGAAGAGACTACGCAACTTTAAATAGTTATCATATAGCCAGTATATCACCTGCAATGGCCTTCTTTCCGAAAAACTACAGTGCCATTCAACCTAAGGATATTTGACAATAGCAGATTTAAAGTGCTGAAGCCATGAGACATGTATATGTATGTATATGTCGTCATCATTCAGATAGAAGTCATTAAGTCCACAAAAAAACTTTTGACGGACTATCGTAGTCAATTAGAACTTTAAATTAATTATTTCGTGATAGAATCCTATTACCTTAACATGAATAAATCAAACATAAGAGCTGGAAATGTGTAAAATAATTTTTATTGGATCAAGTTTAAAATCACCACATCTCGAAACTATAGTTTTTTATTAAGTGAATTCTGCCTGAACGACGGCGATATATTCTGCATGATCTTGTCTTAAACTATTCTTTTATTCTGATCTCAAAACTAGTGCTAGGCTATCTAGGTCAGCCCAGGACCGTAAATTCAGTTTACTAGATTGGATTAATTCTAAACGCAAATAAAAAAATTTAATATTTCGTTTTCTAACTGCCAAATGAAAATAATTTTTAAAAAATAATTCAAACGATTAGATTATCATCATTTTATTATTATTATTATTATTATTATTAACATCTATATCAACATGACGATAATATTCGGCATGAACGTCACAACTAGGCTACCACATATTAACAAAGTTTCAGACGATAGAGTAAAATTAAACTGTCTCATTGCGTGATGCAAATAAACTTACAAACAGTGTAGAGCGGCACATAACGCTCAGAAAGCAACAATCTACGTGAAGAAATATTTAACGATTCTAATATAAAGAAATGAAATTATTGCAACTTGAAAAAATCTGAAATTCGTTTAAACTGGCAATAACAAAAAGCGCCCACATGCAGAAGGTTGTAGGGCGATATCAAAAACAATTTAACGACAAGTCTTATTTTAAATTTACACTATTGCTGGCTTTTCCGTAGTTCATCCGTAAATTTTCTTATGATTATTTATACACCAATGTGATATGACAGTTGTGATTAACTTAATTGGATTACTTGTTAAGACAATTTCGTAACTTAATAAACACTAATTTCCATTTATGCGTTAGGACTCATCTATCCGATAGATGAGTAAAGATTGTCTGTTAATAAACAAAGTGATATGCTCACATTTGCAGTTTAGTTTTGTAATATAACGACCCATTCTGAAGCAACACGAGGGCTATTCTGACGGACGTCCTCCCAGATAGCCGGTACGTTTGCAGCAAGTTTGATTTTTACTTGATAATACTCTGTCAGGGCAAATCTGACGAGTCAAGCTTGAAGCGAAACTGTGGCAAACTAACAATGCAGAATCGGCACCCTCGCTTGCAAAACGAGTTTGCCACAAGTTCGCCGTGACAACTAGCGCCACCCCTCCTTGCAATGCAAGCTTGCTGCACGTTTGCAAAACAAGCTTCCTGCAAAGCACAATTAATTATCTTTGTCTCTGTTTTTAAAAAAGCATCCGATTTTTAATAGCATCTTCTAGACCTCCCTTCATTTTATTAATTCAATAAATCAAAGCTAATTTGTGAAAAAACTAACTTTTTTATAAAAAAAAATTTGAAACTTTTTCCATCTTTTTACAAAATATAGAACTCGCACTTTAAAGAAAACTATATCGCCTTTTTCTTAATGCTGAAATTTTAACGTTTATAAACAAAATTAAACCTGAAAAACAGTCAATGTTTGTTGAAAAATAATAACTTATACATTTTGTCCCATTTTAAAGTATTTACTTTTGAACTCTAATTTCATAATTTATTCAACTAGCAAAATGTAGTTATTAGCGAAAATCGCTCTCTCTCTCTCTCTCTCTTTTTGATTTCGAATCATGTTCTCAATACAAAATTTAAAAAATTAATGAAATCGAGAAAAGTGCTTAAAATAAATCGTATACGAATCGAATCGAGAGATGCATTAGCGAAATCTATCTTCTCCTCTCAGAGTTTATCTGGCCGAGTGGTTAGAGCGTCCGCTTAGCAAGCGCTAGGTCGCGAGTTCTAATCCGAGGTTGTGTTCGTACTCTGTTTTTGCTATGTTTGCAATGAGTTTGACATGGCAAGCTTGCTGCAAGTTCGTCACCTGGTGACTTCGAAGCTTGTGTTAACTTGCTGCAAGCTTGTTTCACACTTGCACTCTTGTCGTGTCAACCTTGCTGCAAGCTTGCAGATCTGCAGTGCAAGACTGCTGTAAGTTTGCTGTAAACTAAAATTGCTATATGGGCTATATAATTCTGAATCTAGGTCACATGGCCAGGACGACATCTTGGCTGGCTCCCCCCTTTCAAATTTCCGCACCACACCAGCGGGATAACGTTTCGCCTCCTACGTATGCTTTAACGTGCAACAGGTCAAATGCGCGACGGATTTTCAGTGGAATTGGGTTTTGGACCTGGAACCCGTTGTCCCCGGAGCTGAGACCTTACCATTAGGTCACTGCGGCCTTGCTCATATTTGGAACTAAAAGTATTTAGTGTCACTTGAAAAATCAAAAAATAATTTTAAGCATTTAATAATCAAAGAAAAATTATTTTAAAAAGAAATAAAATTATTAGCAAATTTTTGTATTTTTGCATGCCGTTTTCACATGCCAATAATATTATCCAAAATTTTCTGTACTAAAGATATATCATTAAAATATCACCTCAAAATTGTATGCATTTAATTATTTTATGATTATCTAAGAATTCTAAACTAGTAAGTAATATTTTTTCCATCTTTTCAAGTGCTTTTTAATTGAAAACTTATTGATGAAATGCTTCCATTTAATTTTAAACTTCAAAAGAGTGTTATTAAAAATAGGTCATTTTTATTAGCAACACTCTAAACTTCCCTATACTTTTGCGTAACTACAATTTCCCATTAGAACTAAATTTATTCTTCTTTTAATATGCTTACAGGGCAAACTAGTGGTATTTATGATACTTTAAAAGTTCAAATTTAATTTGCTGCTTCTGCTTTTATGCTTAAACGCCTCTTTTAATATGTCTATAGGACCAATTCGTAACGATGACGCTTATGATTATTATATGAATTACGATGACGTTTTTCTCACAAAACAATACATTTATTCACGACTCACACAAAATGTATTTTTAACATAAAATATTTACAGACTATTACAACATAACGCAAACTTAGTTAATTAATTTTTTAATTAATTCAAAAAATTTTTTATCTCTCCCGTTACTATGCAACGTCCACGAAAAGGCACACACACAAATATTATGTTGCCATTTAATATATATATATATATAGGTGGTAAACGATTTTCTTTCTTTCCTTTTTTTAAAATATTTTAATATTAGACTTGTAAAGATTAATTTTACAGAATGTTTTTCATTAGTTACAAATATCACAGTATACATCATTAAGATGTCACATCTAAATTATATGCAATTAATTATACTGTGGAGATATAAGAATTCAAACTTCTTAAATATGATATATCCATCTCTTCTAGCGTTTCCTGAGTAAAAACTAATTGATTAAATGTTTCTTTTTAACTTCAAACTTTAAAAGAATTGTATCAAAAGTTGCTTATTTTTATTAGCGGCATTTTAAACTTTCCTATATTTTCGCACCTCTCAAATTTCTTCACCTTCTACTATGAACTTCTGATACAGAGATATTATTCCTATCTCAGAACAACTTATTCATATTCCAGAAAGCGTGTGGATTGTATAATTGGGCGGAGAAATATCTCAAGTGGAACGTTAAAAGTTTTTGCTTAACCTGTCTTTCCCCAATAAGATCAAATTTATTCTCCTTTTAATATGCTGGCAGACTCAACTAGTAGCTATTATGACATATTAAAAGATTTAGTTCGGACTACAGGTTCTAATCTGCTTTAATTTTTATTGACGTAGATGATAAATGTAATATTAATGTTAGTTAGAATAATACATTCATCTATGCTAAAAAAGCCGAGAATGGTTTTTTTTCGCTGGATATTTCGCAACCCAGATAATTGTTCGGTTTTCCGATCCGAACTTCTTGCAATCAGAGAAGCCTTGGATTTCGCCCTTTGTTTCGAAACTAGCGACACCTATATATTGACGGACAACAAAAGTTCAATCCAATACATAAAAAATTGGCTGAAAATTCCAGAAAAAAAACGGTCAAGAAATTATTTCCAAAATTGTTACACTTTCACAGAAAAGCAGAGTTTGTATTCAATGGATTTCTTCCCATGTTGGAGTCTTTGGCAATGAGGTGGCGGATTTGCTTGAGAAAGAGGGAAGTGCTCTTCCTTCTACTGCCTCTGGTGAACTCTTCGCGTCCGAAATATTTTCAATCCACAGGGCTAAAGCAAATTCTACTTGGAAAGTCCCTCCCGCACACGAATGGCATGCTGGAAATCGTCCTGGACTGTCTTTAAAGTCCGAAGATACAAGATCCGCACAGACTGCATTGGCCAGAATTCATAGTGGTCATATCAAAAGCTTGAAATTCGTCGACAAAGAAAAGACTTATTCCTCTTGGCCTTGCCTGCTTCTCCTGATCATGTCATTGACTGTATTGGCGCCTCTGCGAGGCTGCTGTGGATTGTGGGGGGAAATGGACTTGTGGTACTGTGAGAGCGACATGGTACCAAGGACCTGGTCTAGTATTTAGCCCAGGGGGACATGAAACAATAACAACAGGATAATACAATTCGTTCCTACAAGAGGCTTCTTACGTTGAAAAAAAGAAATAAATGCTTACTCTGCTGAGAATTTTCCAACGAATATCAAATCGAAACAAATAGGTAGATTATGTTTTTAAGTTCTAAAATGTTATTTTTTAGCTGACAATGTTAATTATATTACCGGATATCTCTCTAATAATTGTTGAAATACCTTAAAATTGATTTTTAAAAAATAATATAAATATCCAAGTTAATTTGGATATATAAATTGCACTTAATTTCGGCCATCTTGAACGATTCATAACCTGCAAACGTTAAGAAGGAATATTAAAGTTTAAACTCAATTCTTAATTTAAACGTACAACGAACGGTGCATTTCTTTGAAGATGTCCTTTACATGATTGCACTAAGAGTCGTCCCGACTTGTGTTTCAGTTTAAGAAATATATTTTTTGGTCAAAGTACTGGTACATGTTTAGATATTTCTCTTGTTGCTGCTGACTCTCATTTTGCTTCAAACTTTTCAAGCATTTGAGAAAGGGAAATAAACAGAATTGGATGGCCAAAATAATTCTTTTCCCTCCTATTCCTTAACAGAAAATGTCGGAAAACCCATAAAAATTTCTTGGATCTTCTTTTATTATTCTGAGATATAAAGACGTGAAATGCAATCATTATAGGTTAACCTGAAAAGTTTCAAAATTGTTGAATGCTTTTTTCGTTAAATAATTAAATGATTAAACTATAAATATATTTCTCTCATAAAATGATGAATGAAAAGATTTCAATGCTTAAAGCTGAAAAAAATCAGTACTTAGTAAGTTTTACTTTTATAATCAGGACGCAATTCTTGAAACGAAAACAGTTTATTAATAATGATATTATTTTAATTTTTATCGGTTATATCACTTACACTTATTTCAGAATGATTAAAATAATATATCTGAATAGAGAAAACTACATTCAGTTTCGGTCACCATTATTATCTACATTCGATAAGAGCAAATATCAGTGTTTAGAAAATAATTTTTACGGTAAACGTACCACGAACGGTACGTTTCTTGAATAAGTACACAACAGAAATTTTATATTTTACTTCAAGGTTTGTTCACTTTAAAAAGAACATATTATATTTAAATTACTGGTACGTATTCAGTTCTTGCTTTTGATGCTGCTGGTACTCATTTTGCTTCAAATTGTTGAAATATTTAAGAAATATTGACAAAAAGATTTGGCGAGAAAGTAAAACTTCCAATGCCCGAAAATGTTGGAAAATTTACTGTCCATAGATCTTGTTCTATCACTCTAAAATATATTGCTACGAAGTTCAAATATTAAACATTGATATGAAAAATTTAAATAACGTTTAATCGTATTTTCATAACAATAATTCTGGCGTTTATTTTATATGCTAATTGTTCAAATTCAATAATTTTATTTCAATCGCACGTTCTGAAGGAAGTTGTTTCTGATTTTATTAATATTAACACAGTAATTACAAAATAAATAAACACATTTATCTCAAAAAATGATGAATAATAAGATCTAAATATTTAAAACTGTGAAATAATTAATACTTAGTAAATTTTACCTTTATAATCATGGCGCCAGTTTTTCAAAAATTGCAGTTTATTAATTATGATATTATTTTTATTGATGCCACTTGTATCATTTTCCCTTTTTCTTAATACAGAATGTTTCAAATACTGTTTTTTAATAAAGGAAATACATTCTTAAGGTATAGATGCGACGTTATAGTTGATAAATGTTGAAATACAGGAAAAAAAGGATTTAAGTGGGAAGTGGAAGGAAAGGGATGGCATAAATTTTTTTAAAATTTCAGTTAGATAACTTCCGAGCAACATGCGTGTATGTTGTATAGTACGTTTAATTATTCCCAGAAGATGCTTCTCTAACGTATGTGTTACGGTCAACGAATACTCATTTTTTTCTGAAAGAACGTTGACGACCGGCAAAGATTTTTCTAGCTATGTGACTACAAACTATTGACCCTTAGATATAAAGGGCATCATACATCCACCTAATTTATTTTCACTTTCTAAATCTTCGTGTTGTCCAATGTCCATCATTTAAATATTTAACGAAAATTAGAAAAGATGAAATTTGTCTGCTTCATCATTCTGCAGTATCTCACTCCCAACTATAAATATTACAAATATTAACAAACGGAACGGGTCAAAGTGATATCTTTTGACGCATTGAAGCGAGAACACTGTTTCAACTCGACTTTGTCGTCATCATTCTGCAGTATCTCACTGCCAACTACATGTATTACAAATATTAACAAACAAAACAGGTCAAAGTGATATTATTTTTGACGCAGTGAAGCGAGATCACTGTTTGAACTGGACTGTCAGGCATTTCTTCGGATTTTCTGTTATATTTTTTGGTATTCAGTTACCGCCAAAAACTTTGTTCCATTTTCTACCAGTTTGGCATCAATATTGCTTTAAATCATTAATAACGACATATATGCAAGAATTTTTATTCTTTGAATCTGTTTCAAAATGGTGAGCGTTTTAAATGGTCTCAATGTCTGGCGAGATATTGGGGAGTTTGTCTATATTAAAAAAAATCATTCATTTTGCTGATGGTGATTATTTAATTGGAAATTCATTAATGCCGATAGAAGAAGACATTTAATTGTAATTGTGCCAATGCTGGCGAAAACGTGTATAGAATCCAATTATGTAAATACTGATAATAGCTTACATGCAATAGCACTTTTGCAAGCACACATAAAAGCGGAGGCTTGTGCAAATCTTCCGCGTTTGGGAAAACATAAAATATCTGAGTTTCTGAAGACTGTAATTAAGTGCAGAGCTGAGATTATTATTATTGTTATTATTATTGGACACAAAGTATACTGTTCACAGAAATATTAGATATTATTATAATGAAGACTATTGCAGCATTCTTATATTCTTACCACAAACAGTGTGCCCACTTAAATAGGAACCACCCCTCTTAACTTCAGAACGACGGCAGTTATAGTCATGAAAGGAATGTCGAGATATAGTAAAACGTCTATGTGCTATGCGATGAGACAACTTACAGCGCCACCTAGTGGAAACTCTGGAGTTAGCTTTTCTATCTCGAAAACGGAGAAAATTAGGGGGAGGGGATGTCAATTGCAAGCTTGTAGAGCGTTGTCGATTTAGTATAAAAAAACACCTATTGCACATTATTAAGTAGAAGAGAACGCTTAAAATGCACATTTGTTCGCATTTTCCAAAATTGTGACTTCACAAGACATTCACAAAAGGACAAAATGTTATCTTTCGGACGAAAAAACACCCCATTATACTTTTTTCTGTGGAAATAACTCAAATAGGATGTGTATGTGACCTTTCAGCCTACATGACAGGACTTTCGATGACATATTACTGATGATTGTGCTAGCGCACCCAACTATTTGCTAATACATGTAAAAAGTTAAGTTCAAGCAAGGGCTCATATCTGTATTGTAGATGACGGACAGCACTTTGGACACCGAAAATTAAGGTAATTTGAAATAATTAATTGTTTTCTCCTCTTTGTAAACCGTTTTGTGACGTCACAGTTTCGGAAATTGAGAATAATCAAATGTGCGTTTTGAGCGTTCTGTTCTTAGTAAAAACATACACAATGCGTCTTTTTGTACTTAATCTATAACGCTCTACAACTTTGTATTTGACATTTATCCAGTCTTTTTTTCTCTTTTCGAGATAGGAACGCTAACTCCGGAGTTTGCCACCAGGTGGCACTGTAAGGAGTCTCATCGCATAGAGCATAGACATTTTACTTTATCTATTCACTACTTTCATGACTATAGTTGGCGTCGTTCTGAAGTTAAAAGGGGCTGACACATATTTAAGTGGGTCCCCTGTATAAGATTGCACATCAATAAAATTACCTAAGCATGACTACAATTTTGCTATCACATACCAGCTATAACAGATGCTTACAAAATTAACCTTCCAGCGGGCGCGTCTGCGCAAATTTTAAGACAAAGGGGATTTTTTATACTCTGTATTCTTATTCGGAGTCAAAACTGTCTGAAAGTCTTTGCTATTCCTTCATGCGACCACTCTCTTCACGATTAAATGGGTTTATCCCAGTTTCAAGGTGTTTTTATACTTCTGTCGTAAATTTTATGCAGCGTGCCCGCTCGTGTAACTTGAAAATTTTTTTTCACGTTTTATCGTTTCTGTTCGATAATTATAAAACCAGTGCGGATTAGGGCGATTTAATATTCAATTTTACATTAACAAAGATATTTAATATGTAATAAGCCTGCCAATAATCCACCAAGCCGAAGAATTTTTTTTGAAAAACTTAACGTTCAGTCTTATGAAAAAATAACTCACTACTCCAGGCTAAAATATCTGTTCTTCGCCATATGCCTTATCATGTCTTTAAGTCTAAACTATGCATCACAACCTGAAAAGCAAGTGAACAGCGACCAGAATTGAGAAAAAGAGCTTGTGGTTTTTGTCTGACAGAAAAAAAAACGATCTTCAAAATCCACGAAATGCAGTAGGTGCAATATATAGTGTATTTGTAAGCGTCACTCTCTAGCAAAAGTTCAGTGTTTCATATGCAAGGGCAAAGATTAGAAACTAAGAAGAAAGCTTAGTTTGTATTATAATTATTTTTATTATATATTGCTTAATATCTATTTTATAAAATAATAATATTAAATCTCATTACTTTCTCTGATTCCAGTATAATTTTAGATTTTTCAAATAATATTAAAATTAATTTTGGCTCTTGATGAAAAGATTTGTTTTTCTGACGTGTCCCTTATTAGTATTATGAAATAATTTGAAGCTGCCATAGTAAAAATGAAGAAAATTATTGTGTCGTAAAAAGTAGGATACGCGTGAAACGTTATACGTGTGATATATTTTAGCGCGCCAGCTGGAAATTTAACCACAGAAGTCAGGAAAACTGTAAGTCATCAAATTTGAAGGAAAAGGAATACAGTACTTTATTTGTTTAAGACTGAATATTTAGAAAACGAATCGATTAATTTCAATAAGAGCAACCGTGACATGTTATTTTTCTGGTTAATAATGTGGAGAAATGCACTAGCAATTCCGCAACGGAAAACCTCTAATAATAACAACACATCTAACAATAAGGATTTCTTTGACTCTATTCTCTATTAAATTCTCTTTTATCAGAAAAAGCCAACAAAGTCCACGTCTGTTAACCCTTTATTATAAGGCCATTTTTTTCTAGTTGTGGCATATACATGCCTGTTCCAAAAATAAGCAACAAAGGCAAAACTCGGAATGAAACAAAAACTGTTTAATAGATATTGCGTGAAAGTTGTACACGAGGTAGGTGTGGCATTACTAGACTACATATCAAACAATAAAGAAGAGGCAAACAAAAGCACATATATTACGGCCTTCGTGGCGTGACAGCCCAAATTGGTAGGCATAATGTGCAATGGGAACCACACGCTAATAACGGGTATGATACCCTCTAGCTGAAATGCACGCTGGCAATAGTGTCGTTGATCTCTTGTTGTGGCAGTAATGCCCATTCCTTTAGTAAGGCTTGTTGGAGTTCCTGGAAGGTGCCTGGCGGCACACTGCGCCCTGCAATCCGTCTTCCCAACATGTCCCACATATTCTCTATTCGATTAAGTTTCTCTGATATAGCAGGTAACACTATCGTTGGAATGATTTCACTCTCTAGATAAGTCCGCACCAATCGTGCTCTTTGCGGGCGGGCGTTATCGTCCATAAATATCGCGTAGGTACCCACTGCAGCGATAAAAGGCCACACAAGAGGGTGTAGGATTTCGTCGAGATATCAGACAGTTGTGACGGAACCGCCAGCGAACACGTAGAGGTCGGTTCGGCTGTTCGTTGCTATCCCTGCCGAGACAAGTAACCCGCCACCTCTGTAAAGGTCTCTTCCGACGATGATTGGCGCCCAATAGCGTGACCCTGGCTCTCGCCATATCATTGCCCTTCGGGAATCGTTCTGGATGTTAAATCGAGACTCATCCGTAAAGAGTACGTGGCCCCACTGCTCTGATGTCCAACTGCGATGTTCACGGGCCCAATGCAACCGCTCTCTGACGTGAGCTCGGAACAAAACAATGGAATCCCAATTTCGTTTTAACTAGCTCACTGCAAATGATGCATTCTTCATTATCTAGGTCCCCTGGATCCAGTTTGTTATCAGCGTTAAAGTAAAGAAAGTTCAAATGAATGGAGTTATCAGACGGAAACCCAGAAGTCGAAGTGTGGCTCATCTACATTCTTCTTTTTCGTAGAATTTTTTTAGCAGATTTGTTGCATTTAGTCTTATTAACTTCCGCCTTCTTCAACTGTCACAGTTTTCGTTTATCTTCTTCTTCCTCTATCTCTTTTTAATGAGATGCTCATTTTTCACTGGAGTGCTAGAGAGTTGCAGGAAGGGCAAGTCGCAGTCAGGTAGCACGACGAGCTCATAAATTAACGAGGAGGAGTTTGTCATTTTAACTATGACCTAATTCCTCACCTTATCCGACTTCGCCTTTTAATTTCAAAAAGACATTGAAGGATATCAGAAAAATATCATCAGAAAAATTAAAATAATACATCATTGAAAACCTTTTTATTATCTCTTTAAGAATTCGAAATGTATAAATAAAAAATATTTACTCCGTGAACGCTATCCCTTACGAAGCAACAACCAAAAGTTGAGAAGGAGCAACTCAAAAACACGTTACCACTTACTGTGAATCACACTAATAAAGGGTGAAATCTTTTGATGTGACACGTGCAGCTGGTTACTATAGACCTCTGATGATGCAGAATCGAGGCATTCATCTAGGGAAATTTAAGGGAAAAATCCAATTCCTCATCTTAAACTCTTCGTCGTCTTACCCGACCATTCCCTTTTTACTATCTTTCAATTGTAGTATCATGAGACCAATTTACCAGACAAATTAAAGTTTATTAATTGTGGTGTTATTTTCTTTTATATTTCTTATATAATTTTGATTAATCTTATAATTGAGTGTTTAAAATGTTGTGCTTTTGAGGTGCAAACTCATAAGCGTTTAAACATGGCAAGTAAAAGAATATTTTTCCTTCCTTTGCAACTATTTTTCCTTCTGATTAGATGACCTTCAAGAGGCTTCTTTGAGTATCAGCACCTTCCGTGCTTCTAATCAGCCTGGGTGTTTTGTGAAAAGGAATCTAAGAGAAAGACATAAAAACTTGCTACTGAAAGCGGGTGAATATAGGCTATAAAAGCCATTTAACTAACAAGACAAGGTTCAACATGTAAGGGCGGGGGGGACAAGTATTAATAAGCAAAACTTTTAAAACTTGTTTTTTTATGTAGAAAATGCTGTTTCAGGATCCCTTACCATAAATCTAATTACGCATTAAAAATAAATCCCGTGGCTTAACATTTGTTATCATATATAGCCCTGTAATGATGGTTTTGGTGATCAGATGCTTATCTTTAACAGAGAAGAAAGCCGTATAGTTGTTAAAGGGACAGGTGCATACAAAATACTGAGATATATAATATAGGGGAAGGTGGTGTACCTTGGACATAAGTGTACCTTGAACCTATGTCGATTTTAGCGCCATCTGTATAGATGTATAGAAAATGTTACATGTATTTTGTACACTTGCCACCAGAGGTCCCAGTGTACCTGAACTTATTTGTCAAGGTGTTCATTTGAATGAATGAATCCTGAAAAAGGAAATTGACCCATCAAAAGTAATTTTTTTCCTCTTGAATTTTGTGTTAATAGTTCCTAAACATACATAAATTACTTTATAGTAAAATGCCTAACTTGTAAAGCACAGTTTTAGCTATAATAATATGTGTTAGAAATTATGTTAAGCTCAACCTCAATTTAGTAGTCAGCCATTTTCCATGAAATGCCCAAGTGGTGTACCTTGGTGCATGACCACTACATGGTCAACCACTTATGTTGTGGAAAAATGTGATGCAATGTGGAAGTTACCACATCCCGTGTTGACTGGAGGATCTGAAAGGCAGCTTCGGAAATTAACATTTGAAATTGACTTGTCTGATTACAATGTTGGTTAAGCCTACTCATAGGAATGAAACTGTTGCTGTAATAATTTTATATTCGGTCTAATCTAAGACCTCATTAAGTAAAAGTGCTCATTAACATTTTTCTGTACCTAAAATACCAATAAATGTTTATGTTTAAACTATTCGGCTAGAGTTTTTAAATCTAGAAATAGCTGGTCCAAGGTACACTACCCATGGTGTACCTTGGTCCTATTTGAACTTTTTTTAAAATTGTAAATAATGCACTGAAATATTTTTGTAAAAAATCTACAAAAAATATATGTTGTGTATAAAGGCCTAAAATATGAAAGAAAAATTGTTTTGTTACCTTTCTTTTAGTAATTATTCAATTAAAAATTAAAAAGTAAAAATGGGACCTAGGTACACCACCTTCCCCTATATTAAAAACTGAAAATTTAGAAAACGAATACAGTAATTCTAATAGGAGCAAAAATTGCATCCTATTTTTTTGGCGAATTATATGATAAAATGCTTTAGATATTCGTAAACTGTAACCTCTAACAATACCAAAACACATCTCACAATACAGATTTATTTTTGACTGTATTTTCCGTCTCTTTTGTCAGGAAGCAGCAAACAAAGTTCGCATCTGTGAAAAGAAAACTTAACAAATGCTTATTGTTCCGAAATTCTGACGTCTAAATCCTTTGAGACAAAGCATGCAATAACAATAGTACAGAAAACACTGCTATGCCAATCTGTATTCGAGACTGTGTTTGACAGATATGACGTCAAATGTATGGTTTAATTTTCCTACGTACATTTGGGATAATAAAAGCTTTCTTTCATTGCTTTCTCCATTACATTTTAGGAAGTAATATTAAAAAAAATTGAACTCGTAGGAATTTCTTCCCACCTGCGATTTTTACTAAAGAGCACAAATTCTCAGATTCGCGTGACTATGGTATGAGCTAATGATAAATTTCGGATATCAGGACCAATATTTACCTTTCAGTTTGATGCCTGTTTTAACTTGCTTTGGAATACAAATTTTTTCTTTCGCTGCTTTCTCTAATATGCTTTATGGTGCAATGTAAAAAGACAAATTTTGAATGCGCAGGATTTTTTTCCCACCTGTGATATTTACTAAACATCATAAATTAACAGATTCACATGAATAAAGTATGAGATAATGACAATTTGCCAAAAATATCAGGGCTAATATTTTCTTTTCAGTTTGTTGCCTCTTGTAACTTGCTTTTGTACGATGACCCTATGAATCGCGTGGTCTTCCAACTACGCTTATAACTGTTCCGTTAATCCACATGCTACATCTCTCCACCTCCTCAAATTATTTAGTTCTTTGTTGTTCGTTAAATACTCAGCTAAGAGAAGAAAAGATAGTGTATCGATATGTAGGTATTCACAATTTTATTTTCATCTATTTTTAACAACACTTCATTTCATAATGTAATCATCTTTTAATTTTTTTGACATTTTTGATAAATGATACAAAAGTATTTTTAGATATAATGCCTCTTAAGAAGGTTGCAAAAGTCCCGTGATTTTATAGCTTAGCTTTGTAGAAGTAACTTGCTATATAGAAATTTACCCGATTTATTACTATTCAAAAAATACCTTACCAAGAATTTCTTTTTCTAAGCAAGAAACAATACTACAAGGTTTCATATCAATAAACTGACATCTTTATTCTTTCAGACACACTAAATTAAAAAAACCGCTGTCATACTCTAGAAGGTACAATCATTGAAAGTTATGACTAAATAAGCTCCCGTGCATCTGCTTATCCTATTTTTGTTCATAATTTTAAAAAAAGCGATTTATCTCGAAATAGAGAAACATAAGTAAAAGAAAAAAGGCTGTGAGGAACCTGTGCAGCGCATATCCAAGATCTGGGTATTTATGAAAATGGGACAATTTTTCATGGACAACAGCATATCTTATTTTTATGTTTTTCAAAATACCATAATAGAGAGCTCGGAAGTCATAAATGTCACTTTCAACTCATGAAGACGAAAGCTCTCTTCTAAGGTTTAAGAAAGCGTGACTTGATGATGCGCGCAGTTATCCTTAGTCACGTTTATTGCTAAATTGTCGATTCACAACAATATTTATTGTATTTTCATTTTTCCTATAATTTACATTTTAAGCAATCGGTGGGTCTTAAAGTAAACTAAGTAAGCTATAGCAGAAGTCAGAAAAACTCGTAACCGCTGATACCTAAATCATCGCTGTAGGCTTTAGATTACTTGAGAGAAAGGAATGTTTACCAAAATAAATTATATATAAGATAATTTTGACTTTAAATCTGCCAGCACATTGAATTCAATCAGAAGATATATAGTATTGACAGAAATACCGGGTGGTCATAAATTATTGAACTCATTTCACAAATTTAAAAAAAATGATATTTTTGGCAATCGATTTTTCTTAACGTAAACTGAGTAAACTATAGCAGAAGTCAGAAAAAATCGTATCCACTGATACCTAAATCATCACTGTAGGATTTAGATTACTTGAGAGAAAGAAATGTTTACCAAAATAAATTATATAAGATAATTTTGACTTTAAAACAGCCAGCACAACGAATTCCATCAGAATATATACAGTATAGGCAGAAATACCGGATGGTCATAAATTATTGAACTCATTTCAAAAATTAATGAAAAATTTGATATTTTAATCGATGTGTCTTAAAGTAAACTGAGTAAGCTATAGCAGAAGTCAGAAAAACTCGTATCCAATGATACCTAAATCATCACTGTAGGCTTAGATTACTTGAGATAAAAGAATGTTTTCCAAAATAAAAGATATACAAGATAAATTTCACATTAAAACTTTCAGCCTATTGAATTCCATCGTGATATATATATTATAGGCAGAAATACCGGGTGATCAGAAATTATTGATAATAACTCTCTTCAAATATTAATAGAAAATTTGATATTTTAAACAATCGATGTGTCTTTACGTAAACTGAGTAAGCTGTAGCAGAAGTCAGAAAATAAAAAAAACTACGCCTTTTTAAAATGAAAGAACAAATAATTTTTTTCAGATAGGTGGCGTGTTATTACAGTGTTCTAAATTTGCTACAGCGAAAGATTTCCGTACTGTGACAAAATCGTCTTGTGGGTGTACGTGAATGCAGTCCAATAAACAGGAATAAAAAAATAAAGCTCTTTATTTTACAAATATTCTAATCAAAGAGACGTAGCATAAGTATTAAAACAGCACATTTAAAAATTCACAACAGAGATTACCAATAAATCACGAACACAGCACTTTCAAAATAGCGTTCAATGTCTTCTTAGCTCACCAAATTTCACTTCTGATCAAAATACCACTAATTACTCTTGGCTTCAGAGCTTGCTTTTATACTATTTCAGGAAGTGACATTATCACGTAGGAAGTGTTGTAATTTCCAGAAAGTTCATGAACCCAGTAGAAATAGGTTGGCAGTTCAGGAAGGTGGACATAATTAGACATTCATAGGTCGAACAGAATTTGTCGCCAAGTCGCTAACTTCGTCGCCAAGATTAGCATGTTAGAGAAACAACTTTTCAGCTTTTAACAAATGCCTACCGATCAGCAGAAGCCGATGCG
The DNA here is from genome assembly GCA_013235015.1 of Araneus ventricosus. Lineage (NCBI taxonomy): Eukaryota > Metazoa > Arthropoda > Arachnida > Araneae > Araneidae > Araneus > Araneus ventricosus. The sequence continues at coordinate 117,625 of BGPR01001154.1, read as the reverse complement.
CGTTTTCTGGTTTCCTTTTCCCGTTTTTCTTGAATATCTCGAAACAATTCCATTTCCGAATTACAATTGATTTGACAAATTAAAGAGAGTAAAATTCCCTACAAATACATGCTTTTGCTTTTCTTCTAGCTTTAATAGTTTCGCAGATGATAGTTCTCAAAAATGGGAGAAGTCTGGTACTTTACGACCACCTACACCCCCGTAACGGATCATCACCTATCTGAAAATCAAACGATTTAAAATACGCTCTTAGTTTTAAAAAATCCGTAGTTGTAACATCATTAGTATTTCTTTTTAGTAAATATTAAAATGGGTATAATAATTTATGACCAACCTTTATATCTCATCCAGCCTGAAATAATTTAGCAACAATTACTTATGAAAGATAGCCTTAATGTGGAATAAAACATTGCAATATAGAGGAAGAATGTAACTATTATTGTATACAGAACAGTTGAAAAATGCATTTGATAAGGCATAAATTGATGCTTATCTTCGTATTATATGAATTTCTTCAAATTGATTTTAAACCGTCAGAAGCAAACAATACGACTAATAGAGAACTAGATACTAGCACACATTACAGGAAAAATGAAAGTTTAGATAAATTATTTCTTGCCGTTCCGTGCATGCTCTGAACAATCTAGAAATTTAAAAAAATCAGTTTGAAAGAAAATTCACAATCTTTGAGTAGAGAATTTAATATTCTCCGTTATAGTAAGAATTTTAATAACGTCCGCTTTTTCCTGATTTCAAAGCTAAGCAAAATGTATGAATCAGCTAATATACTGTTTACTGAAATGAAAAAGCCTACTTATAATCCAGTAGAAAGAAACCATACACAAAATGGACTGACTTCTGAACGGGATTTTAATAAAAATAGTAGTGGCAAGTAAGGCTGCATCTGCCCAAAAATTCGCGGTCCTAAAACCATAAAGGAAACTTCAAAGTCAGTGAAGGCTACTAAAAGCACTGCCGACACAACTTCCAAGTGATCCGTGAGAACTGCCGAAAAACTTTACAAAAATAGAGCAAGCAAATATAAAAGCCCGATTAAAAAGAAAGCAGCTGAAAGTAAGGGAAAGAAACCAAAGAAATCTTCAAAGATAGTTGGCGTGCAGAAGAAAAGTGCGAAAATATCTGCATCAGCCAGTAAAAAATAGCTGTGATTCTAACTACCAGAGTTAAAAAGTTGACAAAAACAGAGCAAGCAAAGATAAAGGGCCGATTAAAAAGTAAGCAGCTGCAAGTAAGGAAAAGAAACTTGCAAAGAAAGTTGATGCGTTAAACTTGGCGTTGTGAGATAAACTTCCTCACGCTGGTGAGGTGCAGAAGCTTGGAGAGGCGGTATCAGCTCAGGTGTCGTCTCGTCCAGCGGCTCAAACGTAAGAGGAACGCCCCAAAATAACCCTTGAATTGCTTCAAAAACTGCGTAAATACAACTAAACCGAATTAAACGAACTGTTCATATTTTTATCCATAAATTATTTTAAAAATTATGGAGCCAACAATTCAAGAATAAGATAAATAACTATAATGTCTCGAAATTCATCTAAAAATAATTTTTTGAAATTTTGAACAATTCTTATTTATATATTTTTGTTCCGCCAGATAGGAAAATTTATTGTTTTTTAATTACTAATACATAATTTTTAAGCAGGAATAATAAATTATTTCTTATTTAAAGGAAAACATAGATTCATTCCTTGCTCATTAGTTTCAAGGGAGGTCCAGCAGAGAAAGAGGCATAAATGAGGTATAAAAAACTTTAAAGCATCTAAAATTCTACGGTAATGCTTATGACAGTGAAACTGGAAAAGGCATCCATTATTCATATACTCATTTAAAGCTTTTGAGAAATTTCCTGAAAAGAAAGTTTTAGAATTCTGCCATAAGATCAGACAATATAAGTGGAAATAATCCTAAGCGAAAGAGGTTCAAGTGTAACATTAAAATCAATAAAGCTGACAGTTTTTGAATTGTTTTTAGCGTTTCTTTTGAGTGACGGTTTAAAAGAGACTTTAAAGATCAGATTAAGTTAGGAATACTTTAGAAATGGTTTTTCACCGAAAACTGTTCTTCCAAAAGTTATCAAAATAAAGAGAAGATGAAAGAGCTAGATGGAATGATAAAATGTCGGCAAAATCGAAATGTATTAAAATAAATTTCTTATTCCTAATAATTTTAACCAAATTTATTTTTCAGTTACAGCGAAATCTTTGATTACGGATAAACATTTAAGATGAAAAAGTTTATCTACAATGAAGTGGTTACAATTTTTCTGTCTTATTCTTACTTGATTGCCTCTTATTCTTTTATAAATTATTAATCTCCTAATCACCACTGGAATGATACAATAGCACAGGTGAGTACAACTGTCTACAGGAAGAAACGACGAGAAACGTATTATTTACACGTTTGGGTGGAGGGATGGATTCATAACCACTTAATGGTAGAACACCAGTAACAATTTGTATGCAAAGAAAGCACTTCTGCCTGTAGAGCATCTATAGGAGCCTGTATACTGTCACAAAAATCTACTTGTGAGTTTACATGAAAGCAGATTCTCTTTATTTTACGAAGATTTCAGCACAACACTAACCAGATGTAATAACTAAACGGCTGTTGTATAAATTAACATCTCAGATCACTAATAAATCTCAATCACAGTAATTTCACTGGCGCTCAGTGTCTCAGTTCACCAGCTTCAATGCTGACCAAAGTCCAGCTGACTCACGCTTGGTTTGATAGCTTGCTTTTATACCTTTTCAACATGAAGTGACATCAAACAGTAATCTCCACAGTTCTTGACACTTCTTACTTCTACTAGAGATAGACCACAGTTCAGAACTTTTCTAGAGGATTCCTTTTATCTCTAAAGTCTCCCAGTTTGTCATCAAGGTCACAAATATTAGCATGTTAGAAAAACAAATTTATAACTTGGTCACACTGCTCCTCTCTTCAATGACTGTTGCTGGGGTAAACTATCTTAATAATAATCTTAACATTTCCCAGGAGAGTCAAAAGAAAATCCAGAACGCAATGAATTAATTTTTTGAGAGCAGTTATTGCTTGTTCTCTTCGACCAACTACACTGCGCCCCATTTTAAGGTGCGTTTGTAATATTGATACGATGAAAACATCAAAATCAGCAAAATTGAACTTAAGATAGTTTACTTCTGAGATACAGAAATATCTTCTTAATACCACTAATCTTGTTTAATTAAGTTCCATCTCCATGAGTTATTCGCAGCCAATTTTCACATTTCGGTGACTAATCCCTCACTGAACCAATCAAACATATAAATGTCCTTAGAAGCTTATTGGTTATTAACTGAGCCCTAAACAGTAATTCAAACGGGCTAAAGCATCCAATTAACTTGTAATTAGATTTCACATCCTGAAATGCTGTTGGATAGAGATTTGGACATCACTGCTCATTGACTGTTCGTTAAATGTATTTGGAACAAATCTAATAGATAATGTGTGGTTATATCTATTTGTTCATTGAGGTCCGTGAAATCTCCAAAATAAATTCAATTAAATGCTTCAAATATGTAGAGAGATTTCTATTCTATTTTAACTTGGTTTAATTTACGAATGTTACGATGGTCAAATAATGATAATGAAACTAATTCAAAAGATTATGAACATGAATAAAACTATTATCTTGCAAATTGCTGTATAATAATATTATAATATTAATCCATTTTTAAAATCCCCTTAAAGCTAGGAAAAAATTAACTTTTGTCCGCATTTTTAAAAATAAATAATACGGAACCAAGAAACTTAGTCACCGTAGCTTAGTTGATAGAATACTGAATAATACGTCTGTGGCGGTTCCCGTGAACTTACCTCCAGCGCGGAGGAATACAACAACAGCGCGGAGGAATACAACTACAGCGCGGAGGAATACAACTACAGCGCGGAGGAAGACCAGTGTATACCTGTTCTAGAGGAAGACGAAGAACGTCTGTGCATCAGCACTTCGTCCCCGAACGGCCAATGAGCGAGCCGTTCCGAACGAACTATGTCTGCTGTCTTCATCAACTCGAACTAGCTAATCTGTACCCAGATAGCACGTAAGTTTGCAGCAAGTTTGATTTTGACTTGTCATGGCAAAATTTGACGCGTCAAACTTGAATCGAACTTGTAGCAAGTTCGATGTGACAAGTAGCGCCACCTCTTTGCAAATCAAACTTGCAGCAAGTATGCAAAACAAGCTTCCTGCAAAGATAGCACAATAAAGAGATAATTATCTTTGTCTCTGTTTTAAAAAACATCCGATTTTTAATAGCATCTCCTAGACCGTAATTCTTTTTTATTAATTCAATAAATCAATGATAATTTGTGAAAAAAATAACTTTTTTATAAAAAAATTTTTTGAAGCATTTTCCATCTTTTTACTAAATATATCACTCTCACTTTAAAGAAAACTATATCGCCTTTTTCTTTTTTTCTTTTTTTTTTGAAATTTTAACGGTTATAAACAAAATTAAATCTAAAAAACAGTCGGTGTTTGTTGAAAAATAATAACTAGACATTTTGTCCCATTTTAAAGTAATTACTTTTGAACTCTAATTTCATAATTTATTCTACTAGCAAAACGTAGTTATTAGCGAAAATCGCTCTCTCTTTGACTTCAAATCGTATTCTCAACTCAAAAAATTAATGAAGACCAGAAAATAGTTTAAAATAAATCGTATACGAATCGCATCGAACGATGCTTTAGCGAAATCTATCCTCTCCTCTCAGCGTTCAGCTGGCTGAACGGTTAGCGTCCCCGCTTCGGACCCGGGAGGTCGCGAGTTCTATCCTGGGTTGTGTTCGTGTTCTGTTTTTGCTATAATTTGCAATGAGTTTGACACGGCAAACTTGCTGCAAGTTCGTTTCATGGTGACTTCGGAGCTTTCGTTAACTTGCTGCAAGCTTACTGCAAGCTTGCACACTTGTCATGACAAATTTGTGGCAAACTTGCACTCTTGTAATGACAAATTTGTGGCAAGCTTGCTGCAAACTAAAATTGCTATCTGGGTAAATGTTAATATGTAAATAGTTTTATCTTGTAATATTCAGTTTAAAATATGTCATCTTGTTCCTGATATAACTTTATTATTTGGGTGCACTTCTAAACCCAATACGTCTGTCCGTGGTTCGAATCACGGCCACAATACTTTACCTCTCTGAACCCGGCTAGAGTGAGAATTCCATTGCCTCAAAACCTGGAGTGTATTTTCGCTCACAAAAACAGAATGGAATCGCCACGTTCTTTACAGAAATTTCAGGAGGTCGACACCTATGGTTGCCCGATCAATTGTCAACAAAGAAAGGAACTACATTTTTCATAAAAAAATTCACCCAGGTGCTCGAAACCGCCTGAGTCCGGCTTCTGTTGAACGGACGGTTTGAAGCGGAATAGGGCTCATAGGATTAACCCGTGTGGACGCGCCAGGGGTTGTTCACCCTCGTCATGTAAAATGTGAAAAATACTTACTTCCGTTGAGTTGAAATGAGTGCAATCCCTGCTAGCTGCCTTTATGTCACATTCAACAGATGGAACTTATTTCAAGAGGAATACTTTTATATACTTTCATTTTTTTGGAATTCAACTAAAATAGAGAAGAACCCTCCATTGCGCGTCCTCGCGTCAGGTTTCTTTGTTCAATAGAGTGACCGAGATAGGAGAATAGTTATGTCTCGCCGTTTAAGTTTCAGTGAGGAAATAAATGAATTGAAGAACATTTTCAATTGGAGAATTTTGCAGGCTCAAGACCTTTAAACTGGATAATAGTGCAGATGAAAATGTCATGAAATTGATGCAAAAATTATATTATTATCGACAAATTGTAACTTTAGTCAACTATTACATGTCTTATCTGACTTCACAAAAGCTAATGGAGAAAAAGCTTAAAATTGTAGAAACTATTATGGTAAATAAAATTGACTTATGCCCTATTTTGTTATATCTAAAGATAAAGGCCCAGCAGAATTCTTTATTTGGATTTCTAAAAAAAGTTTCTCTAAACCTAAGGAAATTAGAAGTACTTTGTTATACACATGGTATAACGATTATCATGTTGGTGATTTTTTACTATAAAAATTATGGAATACATGTATGTAAGAAAAATACTTTTCCAATGTATTTGTTCACAATGAGCTGAATAATATAATGTATTATTTACGAAACTTTTGTTTAAAAATTAGTTCTTGTATAACTATGTTTGTTTGCATGGATCTTTTAGAACAGACATAACAAAAAATGCTGCAAGTTTTGCTTAAATAACGGAAAAAGGTATGACACACACATCCATGCTCGTCTTCGCATTGCGTTTTGTAGCGTACGTCCTCCTGGGTTAATAAAAGGAATGATATTTTTATTTGGAATGTTACTTATTTTTTGTTCATGGTCTAGGTAATACTAAACATTTTTTAAAAATTCTAGATGGAGGATTCTGGAATATTTCGTAAGTGTGTAAATGCTGTATAATGCATAAATGTTGAGAATGCTGGTGTATAAATCTGGAGTTTCAACAGTTTTCAGAAAGTAATTTGTTCTCTTGTTTTACGAGTTGCTTCAAGTTAATTAATCTACTTTATTTTTAAGTTATAATTTGTAGCTCTTTTTATCTTCCTGACAATATACCGAAACGTAATTTTAACTTTTCATTTATTTTTAGGAAATATATAAATAAATATAGAGTGATTTTGATTTTCGATTCTGATACGATTAAGAAAATAATTTTTCAAAAAGTTATTTTCTATAAATTGTTATACTAAACGGAAAAGGAGATGTGGCTTTTAGAATCCGTACAATATCTGTGTTTATTTTTCAATCGATTTTAAATTTTGACCCTTACACACTGAATTCACATCTGTTTGTATATGTTGCAAATATTACATTATTAATGTCTATGCAATCAATTTATAAGAAAAATAACATATTTAGTGCCTTGAACATTATAATTATATGCAAATGAATTACAATCATTTAATAAAAACTTTTGCCATAGATTCATATATTCCGCCTATTATTAAGAAAAGGCATTTTTTCAGCCATAAGAGGATCAGAAAAGTAATTTTCTTCTGGGCTCATTTTCATTTTCTTGAAACAATAAGGGTATATATAACATTTCATGAGCCACATTCCGAAATAAAAATAAGATTCAAAATAATCAATGCAATCCAAACAGACAATGTTAATTGCATCATATTTCATGTTATTGTTCTTGAACACATTCTAGCCCCTTAGTTTCCCTCAATAGGTAAGAGTGCTTTAGGAATACCCTATTAAATACTGATTATGAGCACCAAAATAGAAAATGCATTTCACAGCTTTAAAATAATAATATAGCAAATGATTAAAATAAATTTTCTAAATTTAATTATTTTTATGATCTGAATAAATAAAATTCATTACAAAAATCATCCTGTGGGTGTATGGTAGAAAAAGTCTAACAAGCAGTTTAATGGAGAGTGACCCTTTATTCACAAATATTCATGATAACACAAAGCATGGTAACAGGAACAATACCTCTTCTACAGTTTAGCAACACAAACAGACAAAAAGCACTAGTAATAACAGAAACAGCACTTTCGGGTTTAGAAACACGGACAGCAAGTCACTATTAATAACAATACATTTCCAGCTTGCACAGCAGACGAAACTCCAAAGTGATTCCTGTCGACCAACACACGTTCCCAGTCTATCCGTACAGCCACGTATTTATAGTCGTCCTGACAGGGCGTCACGTCACATGGATATTTCTGGAGAAATCCGAATCTCAGCTCCTATGTGAGTTATTGTAAAATTCTACCATATTAAAGGATCTTCGTTTTGTCGCCAAAATCGGCAAATTTGTCGCTAAGTCGCCAAAATGGTCGAGAAGGTCAGGATCATTGAATGACCTCCTCCGATAGTTAGTAAGAACCTCTGTAAGTGTATCTTCCCAACCCTAAGGCTACTATTGCCGGGAAGCGACATTACATGTGCGTAACACTATTTCAATGGAACGTATAATATTTTCCTAAGTAACTTGTCTTCTTATAAATGAAATGGATTGCTAAATGAATGGGAAAAAATATCAATACAGTCAGGCCATGATTAACCCTCTCACCGGAGTATAAGTCATTATGACCTCTAAAGTACATGTTATTCAAGAGTATTCAAATAATGCTCCGGTTTGAGGTTAAATTTTAATTATGCTTTCCTGGCTAACAGTTCTTCAATTGCAATTGATGATTTGTAAGTCGTTGATATTTTTTTATTTGTCCTCTGATTGTTTATATATATGTTATATGGGATTAAAATGAATTTTTATATGGTCACCTATATCTTCAACACGTACTAGGCGCCTTTGATGACCATATGTTAAACCCTTAATATTAATAGCCTATAGCTGAGCTTGGAACTTGGCGAATTGAAAGTTGTAGAGGTTGATGGTATTAGCCAAAATTTTATTTTTCGATATATTTTTTAAATGGATGGTAGTTGGCGACAACTAATGACATATCTAAAAGTCACGAGCTTCCATATAAAATAAAAATTGTCGAAATAGGTGCAGTTGTTCTGGCTGGGGACTCTTTCAATGTTTTTTATCCATTCAGAATGTTCTGTGCCGTAGAGTTTTTTCCATCTATCTCGAAAATGGAGGACGGGAGCAGGAGCCCATTGATGACATATCTCGACTTCATAAGCTACGCCCTAAATTTATTGAATCTAAAAATAAATAGATAGTAAAGCAGAATTCTTATTCGGATTTCTAAAAAATGGTTTTCTGTGTATATAAGAAAATTAGAATTTCTCTATTCAAATTGTATAACGATTATTATATTGATGATTCTTTACTATAAAAAATGTTTAAAAAAGGGATGTAAGAAATATACTTCACTTATATGTTCACAATCCTCTGAATAATACAGGGTGTCCGAATCAAATGTCCCTAATTTGAAGAGGTCGCTATACTTAACAGAAAGTTAAAAAGCATAAGAAAAATGCAAAATTACAAAACAGCACTCAAGAAGTTTTCATTAAAAAATCAGTGCAGGTCCACGTGGGCTCGCATAGTAGCCCTGAGGATATCCATCCGGTGGGCCAGTTCCAGCAAAATGCTCGAACATCTGTGCCCCATTATCTTGTTGGAAAATAACAGTGGGTTTTAAATGCTGCATTTGGGGTATTGCGTAAATTTGCAACATGTTCAGGTAACTGTTTGCCATCACAGAAGTCCGACCAAAGAAAAATGGTCCTATGGCTGCATCATGAGAAAGAGCGCACCACACTTTGATTTTTGGACTGTTTTTTTCTACTTCCTGTACTACATGAGGATTTTCTGAGTTCAAAATTCTGCAGTTGTGCTAGTATTCACTTTTTTGGTCACAGGAAATGTTGCTTCATCTGAAAAAAATTATGCGTTACGAAATCGTGTTCATTTCCGATGCGAGATAACATTTCCGCAGCAAATGAAGCACGCTGCGGCAGTTTCCATGGCATTTCCATCTCCGCATACAGCCTCAGCTTTCACACATATGCGAGAAATAAAAATTGTCGCCAAAATCTAAGAATTCAGCTGCATATTTTGCATAACACCGCCAACGTATCGGTAGTAGATTTTTTAATCGACTGTTCAAATTTACAGTCGATTCAAAGCAATCGATTGTATTGGTGATTTTTTTTTTAAAAAATGTCTAATATTCTTATTACATTATATAACATGAAATATACTTATTACAAAACAATGGAAATTACACTTATGCAAATTTTGACAGATCAGGATTTTATATATGTAAAAAAATTTTAGAATCAAAGTTAATATATAGATGCTAATTTAGAGCTAAATTACAACTTTTTTGGTTACTGTAAATATGTATAATTTATTTTAAGTTATCTAATGCATTATATTTTTTCTCTATATATACATATTATTTCGAATTATGCTGTGTAAAATACAACTCCATTTGTGCTCAAACAGTTGAAATGATGGCTAAAAAGGTATCTAGTACTTATTCTTAGTTTCAGCAATTTTTTATTTATATAAGATTTTTTTTGGGCTGATGGCTTTAATTATATTTTAAACTTTTTCGAAATTATATTTTTGCATGCTGAGAGTAAATTTAACATTTTCTGTTGTTAAAAAGAATGCACGTAATTTACCAAAGGAATCAACTTCAATTAAATTACTAAAATACGTGAGATAAATGTTTGTAGTAATAAATAAATTTCAAAACACATATTTATTAACCCAGAAGGACGCGCTACGAAAATTAAGTAGGTGGTGGTGACACCCCAGTTCATTATTTCACTATTTAAGCAAATCTAGCAAAATGTTTTTTGCTATATCTGATCCAAATCATCCAAGAAAAATTCTAGTTATGCAAGAAATTATTTTTAAACAAAAATTTTATCAATAATAAGTTGTATTATTCAGAGCATTGCGCACGTAGGAAAAGTATATTTCGTAAATGCATGTTTTTAACATTTTTACAGTAAAGCATTACGAAATTAATAATCGTTATATATTTTAGATATCAAAGTACTGCTTTTAATTTTCTTATATGCACCGGAAGCTTTGTTAGAAATATAAATATACAATTTTGCGGGGCTTTATCTTTTGACCCAATAACTTTAGCACGTAATTCACTTTTAGTTTTGACAATTTTAAGCTTTCTCTCCAACAATTTTTGTGAAAGTAGGTAACACATGTAAAGGTTAACTACAATTGCATTACTTCCCGAATAATATAACTTTTGTATCAATCTCATGACATTTTCACCAGCACTATTATCCAGCTTAAACTTCTTATACCTGCTAAAATCTCCATTTTAGAAATATAGAGAATATTCTTGAATCCACTTGTTTCCTCACTGAAACTTAAATAGCGAAACATCATTATTCTCCTATCCTTACACTTTTACTCAATTCAACAAATAAACTTGACGTCAGGACGCGCAAGGGGTGATTCACTCGCATTACACTGAATTTCAATAAAAATATAAAAGAGTTTTTCTCGAAACACGTTCCGTCCGTTGAATGTGACCTTAAATGCAGTTAGCATGGATTTGACTAATTTCAACCAAAGAATAGGCAGTGTTTTTCATATTTAACTTGGCCTCGTGCGTCCTCGCGAGTTCAAGCTATAAATATAATCCGAAAATGTATCATACAACCATTATGTAAATTATTAGGTTAGTGGTTTTTGAATGGGTTCTGAAAGGTTTCAATATAATCATTCATTAACCTGGCTGTTGTCGTCCTTATTTTTGGATAGAACAGGATGATTAGAAATATCCGTAACATATTTTATTCTTCTTGGCCATCAGTTTTCTTCAGATGATGGCATAAGGCTTATGCATGGTACCATATTGATATGATATGGACGAGTTTCCTGTTTTGTTTATTTTGGAGTCACCGAATTTTCGTACCCAGGATCCACTTACGTTTCCCAGTAACACAACAATATATGCAAGGGAAAAATTCATTTGAATACTACATCAATATTTAATCGCCAGAAATTATATAATGTTTTGTTAAAAATTTAATCTCCCAGCAAAGTTTAGACAGTCACCAAAAAGAGGAATAACGAACAATTATGGCAGCCTTTCGACAAAGTGAGGCTCCTATTTTAAGTAAGCATTGAGAACTACATAAACATCAAGGTTAATATTTTCAAAGAATCCTTAGGTCGATGCAGCGGAATTTCTACATTTTATATATAAATAAAACAGAAAACTCGTACACAAAAATTGCAGAAGATATTATAAAATCTTACGCTACTTTTTGTATGAGAAATTTTATCAGTAATGGACTGAAATACGAAATAGAAAACAGACACAAATAAGCTAGATTTTAATTTAAACTTATTGAAAAATTTAAATGTATTTTTTGATATAAATGTAGAAATTAACACCAATGGATTGAAACTATCAAGACCAATGAGGCAAGAAAAAAGAATTTATTGACATTATATAAAAAAAATTAAGGAGGATGTTATAACTTTTAAATATTATAGAATTATATAAAAAGTTTCAAAAAAAAACTAAAAAATTCATTACAAATTGTACATTCATATTAACAGAAATAATAAGAAAACTGTTGGTTTATCTGGAAAGGTATGTTTAAAATAAAGTTATTAGTTTTTCTACCGCAAGCTACTGAAAGCTATTGTTGAAACACCTTCAGAAGATCCAGGCATTATGTGTTACACAGGATTTCAGGAAACTGTTTTCATGTTTATTATTAAATATTTCTCTCGCACTAATGTGAGACCAATGTTTCATAAAATTATTCTATAAGTGCTTCATTGGAGTTATTTGACAATTATTCTAATTCGAATGAAGAATTTCCATTGTTTCATTTAGTCAGCGCCGTCAATCAGATAGTCAAAATTGCTGAGGAATCTACAAAACTTCTTGACATGAGACAGTTGCGAAGAACACCAAGTGTCAGTATAATGTTTTGGGAAAACACTTTTGTCATTGTTTTTAGAATACTGCCTTTTTAGAAGTGCTTTTGATTGGCGTACCTCGCGTAGGATGAATTCAGCGATCGGGAGACCGACTACTTTCAGTTTGTTTAACAAGAATAACAAAAGTTGATTCGATGCAATGACAGTCAATGGTTCTTTGGCATCATGGATTTTGTGACTGCCCTCATTCTATGTGTATGTGAGGAATTGTATCTGTGTAGATTTGATACATGAGAAGTCTGCGCCTCTCTTGATTTTCAGACAGCCTTCATCCGATAAATATACGAGGATGTATCCTTTTGTATCGTCCATCCATCGGAAGTTCAAGACTTTTGAATTTTTTGATTTTCTTCGTGCTCTTCAAACTCTTTCAACCAATCTAAGCTTTAGGAGTTATACAAGATTTCGGGAAGCGGTTTTCATGTTGGTTATTTCTACAGCAAGCTACTGAGAGCTATTGTTGAACTCCTTCAGAAGATTCAAGCATTATGTGTTACACAGGATTTCAGGAAACAGATTTCATGTTGTTTATTAAATATTTCTCTCGCACTAATGTGAGACCCATGTTCCGTTGAATTTTACTATAAGTGCTTCATTGGGATTATTTGACAATTATTATAATTCGATGAAGAAATTGCATTGTTTCATTTAGTCAGCGCCGTCAATCAAATAGTCACAAATGCTGAGGAACCTACAAAGCTGCTTGACATGAGGCAGTTGCGAAGAAGAATTAGTATAATGTTTTGGGAAAACATTTTTGTCATTGAATTTAAAATACTGTCTTTTTATAAGTGCTTTTGTTTGGCATACCTAATGTAGGATGAATTTGGTGATCGAGTGACCGACATCTTCCAGTGTGTTTAACTGGAATAACACAAGTTGAATCAATGCAATGGCAGTCCATGGTTCTTTCGCAGCATGAATTTTGAGACTGCCCTCATTCGATGTGTACGTGAGGAAGTGTATTCATGTAGATTTCTTTACATCAGGAGTCTGCGCCCCTCTTGATTTTGTGGCACCTTCATCCGATAAATATACGAGGATGTATCCTTTTGTGTCTTTCATCCATCGGAAGTTCAGGACTGCTGAAATTCAAGATTTTCATCATGCTCTTCAAATTCTTTCAGCCAATCTAAGCTTCAGGAGTTATACATGATTTCGGAAGCTGTTTTCATGTTGGTTATTAAATATTTCTCTCGCACCAATGTTCCTTTCGATTTTTAAAGAAGTGCTTCACTGGGGCTATTTGATAATTATCCTTACACGAATAAGAAATTTGAGTTGTTTCATTTAGTCAGCGTCGTCAATCAGATAGTCAAAAATGATGAGGAATCTACAAAACTTCTTGACATGAGGCAGTTGCGAAGAACACTAAATGTTAAAACTTCTTGACATGAGGCAGTTGCGAAGAACACTAAATGTTAGTATAATGTTTTGGGAAGACATTTTTGTCATGGAATTTAAAATACTGTCGTTTTAGAAGTACTTTTGTTTGGCACACCTCTTGTAGGATGAATTCGTTGATCGGAAGACCGACTACTTCGAGTGAGTTTAACAAGAATAATTTTTATTCGCTGCAATGACAGTCCATGGTTCTTTGGCAGCATGGATTTTGAGACTGCCCTCATTCGATGTGTATGTGAGTAAGTGTATTCGTGTAGATTTGATACATCAGGAGTCTGCGCCCCTCATGATTTTGAGACATATTCATCCGATAAATATAAGTGAATGCATCCTCTTGTGTCTTTCATCCATCGGAAGTCCACAGCTTTTGAAATTTCCGATTTCTTACATGTTCTTCAAACTCTTTCAGCCAATCCAATCTTCAGTAGTTATACAAGATTTTGGCAAAGTGCTTTCATTGTTTATTAAATATTTCTCTCGCTACAATGTGCCATTGATTTTTCTATAAATGCTTCATTGGAGTTATTTGACAATTATTCACATTCGAATGAAGAGTTTGCATTGTTTCATTTAGTCAGCGCCGTCAATTAGGTAATCAAAATTGCTGAGGAATCTACAAAACTTCTTGACATGAGATAGTTGCGATTAATACTAAGTGTCAGTATAATGTTTCGGGTAACCACTTTTTCATTGTTTTTAGAATACTGCCATTTTAGAAGTGCTTTTGTTTGGCGTACCTCGTGTAGGATGAATTCAGCAATCGGGAGACCGACTACTTCAAGTGTGTTGAACAAGAATAACAAAAGTTGATTCGATGCAATGACAGTCAATGGTTCTTTGGCATCATGGATTTTGAGAATGCACTCTGTCTATGGGTATGTGAGAAACTGTATGTGTATAGATTTGATCCATGAGGAATCTGCGCCTCTCTTAATTTTGAGACAGCCTTCATGCGATAAATATACGAGGATGTATCCTTTTGTATCGTCCATCCATCGGAAGTTCACGACTTTTGAATTTTTAGATTTCCTTCGTGCTGTTCAAATTCTTTGAGCCAATCTAAGCTTCAGGAGTTATACAAGATTTCGGGAAGCGGTTTTCATGTTGATTATTAAATATTTCTCTAGCACCAATGTTCCTTTCGATTTTTCTAGAAGTGCTTCATTGGGGCGATTTGATAATTATCCTTATACGAATGAAAAATTGGAGTTGTTTCATTTAGTCAGAGTCGTCAATCAGATAGTCAAAAATGATGAGGAATCTACAAAACTTTTTGACATGAGGCAGTTGCGAAGAACACTAAGTGTTAGTATAATGTTTTGGGAAGACATTTTTGTCATGGAATTTAAAATACTGTCGTTTTAGAAGTACTTTTGTTTGGCACACCTCTTATAGGATGAATTCGTTGATCGGGAGACCGACTACTTCGAGTGAGTTTAACAAGAATAATTTTGATTCGCTGCAATGACAGTCCATGGTTCATTGGCAGCATAGATTTTGAGACTGTCCTCATTCGATGTGTATGTGAGGAAGTGTATCCGTGTAGATTTTATCCATGAGGAAACTGCGCCTCTCTTGATTTTGAGACACCTTCATCCGATAAATATTCGAGGATGCATCCTCTTGTGTCTTTCATCCATCGGAAGTTCACGACTTTTGAAATTTTAGATTTCCTTCATGCTCTTCAAACTCTTACAGCCAATCCAATCTTTAGAAGTTATACAAGATTTCGGGAAAGTGTTTTCATTGTTTATTAAATATTTCTCTCGCACCAATGTGAGGCCAATATGCCATTGATTTTTTCTATAAATGCTTCATTGGGGTTATTTGACAATTATTCTAATTCGAATGAAGAATTTGCGTTGTTTCATTTAGTCAGCGCCGTCAATCAGGTAATCAAAATTGCTTAGGAATCTACAAAACTTCTTGACATAAGACAGTTGCGAAGAACACTAATTGTAAGTATAATGTTTTTGGAAAAATCTTTTACCATTTAGTTTAAAATACTGCCTTTTTAGAAGTGTTTTGCTTGGCAAACCTCATGTAGGATGAATTAAGCGATCGGGAGACCGAAACCTTCGAGTGTGTTTAACAAGAATAACAAAAGTTGATTCGATGCAATGACAGTCAATGGTTCTTTGGCATCATGGATTTTGAGACCGCCCTCATTCTATGCGTATGTGAGGAATTGTATCTGTATAGATTTGATCCATGAGGAGTCTGCGTCTCTTCTTTATTTAGAGACTGCCTTGAGCGGTTGTATATATGAGGATGCATCCTTCTGCACCACTGATCCAAGGGAAGGTCATGACTTCTGAATTTTGAGATTTCATTCATTTGATATATAATTGTTGGAACTCTTTCATACTATGAATGACTGGTATTTCTTATTTGAAAAAGGTATACTGGTATACACTGAGAAAATTTCAGGATCTATTAGGACTGTCTTCATTCAGAATATTTAATAAGTATTCCAAATGTGCATTCATTTTTCAGATTTTCATAATGATTCTTAATCTTAGAAGGAAGTCTTAATGCGATTCTTCCAATTTTCCACTGAAGGATTCAGTGGTTTAGATGGCAATATTTCTTCTGGAATTTTTCTAAAATACTTCATAAGAATCATTAAGTGAAAAGTCCAGAATTTATGCAATTCATTTGGTAGACAAAATCGTTCATGTCTTCAACCTGTACATTCATCAATTTTTTTATAATATGTTGGTAAACAAAAATATCTCCGATTTTCCCAAGACCGTCTTCATGACTTTAATCAAGTTGGAGACTACAGTCGTTCTAGATTTTAAGGCGTTGTTCATTTTAAATTTTCAATACGAAATACAGAAGCAATCGGTTGGGAGTGGTAAATGACAAATATCTTCGCATCTTCTGTTATAAGTTTGAGTGTCAATTTTAGATGAAAAATAATTTGGAATACCTTATAAGAAGAACTGCAGATTTATAAAATATCAGTCCGGTTATTTCCACTCACACCTTGTATTATTAACAACAATAAATTTTAAATGTTTTACAAATATGTATTATTCATTCCTTCAGACTAATTACATCGCAGTTGTCCTACTGCTTCACAAAAACTTTTACTTATAATCGCTTTTGAAGGGCAGCGATTTCATCCAATTTTTTAGACAGAATCTTGAGATCATTGTTTATTTCTTCTATTTTTTTGCACAATTCACGTGCCTCAGTGTCGGTTTCCTAGAATGAAGAAAATTTAATTAAACATCAGAATTTACACTTAAAAAAGTGTGTCAGATATATGTGTTGGAGAGAAATTCGGAAACCTCAAATAATTTTCCTACGTTTTATCATTTACATTGTCTACATTTAATTATGAAATACGAACGTATTATTTCTGAATCATCTTATCTTTCTCTATTTTAAGAAAAAACTCTGAACAGAAGTACTTTGCGAATTTGAAATAAATGATTAATTTTCGGTACATTACATGCAAGTTATTCACTTAATATTGCGCCTAAATTTTAGATGAAAAGGAATTGTAGCGTGTTTAATTCCATGTAGTGAATAAAAATTACATCAACTCTTTGCGCAGAACCTTCTGCAATACGGCATCAATAAATGCACTTCGAGGTCAAATGAATGAATTCGCAAAGCAATGGAAAAGTAATAAATCTAATTCATTTAGAAAACGGTTTGTGATAATGTCTCTTCTTTAGGATAATTTGAATTATTTTGACCGTTTAGTTAAAATACAAGGAATATAAAAGAAGATGATATTAGATTTTTTAATTTAATGTGTCATACAAGCTTTCTTTATAGTTTTTTAAAATATAATTTTCTCTGCCTGATAAAATGAAGAGATTGGTGGTGGGATGATCGTCACCCTCAGCCCTTTGAAGTGCATGGCGACAAGCAAATGCGTTTACGTCACTCTCTGAATATAAATATTATGAGAGGTCGGCGAAATTATACCATGTCATGGTGCAATTTTTTCCTTATAATATCTGATGATTACTAGAAGGTAAAATTCATATTATATCCAAGGCGCCACTTATCCCTGCAACGCCAAATATCACCCGTCCGATCACCTTGACAACATTTGAACTGTCATTCCACTTTCTGACTTCCTTGCCTCACCAACTTGAGGACGCCAAATATAATGACAGGGCGATGAAATAATACCGTGTCCCGGTGCCATTTGTTCCTTATAATATCTGATGTTTACTGGAAGGTTAAAATCATATTATATACGAGGCGGCACTGACTCCTGCTACGCGAAATTATCACCCGTCCGATCACCTTGACAACATTTGACTGGCTCTACACTCTCCGACTTCATTACCTCCCCAACAACCCTAAGAGATCGCTGACCCCTTATCTTACGAATAAATGAACCACCTAAATAGATACAACATATTATTTGGAGAATTTATTGTAATTTCAGCCCTCAAAACAGCTACTGCGGCCTAGTGATGAAATCTCGCTTTTGGGAACGGAGAATTGCAGGAAAAACCCTTTGTATCTCAACAACTTCGATTTTAAAAAAATTATTCAGACTTTGGAATACATCATTGTAAGTGTGGAAAAAATAATTTTAAAAATTTAGCCCGTTAAAATAAATATTTATTGACAAAAAAGTGTCCTTTTGCATTTCTGCAACACAATGCAAAATGGCATGAAAAATTCAAAATTTCACTTATTAAAACAGTTGTTAATTTTGTTTTAACAAAGGCCTTCACCTTTTTTCACACAAATGGATATATCTCTCTTCTGAACTTCGCTAAATTCTGCAGTAATTTAAGGAGCAACCTCGTAAAAATGTGTAAGTGTCAACTGAAACTTTGTTTTTAAAAATCACCTCAGTTGAACTATCTGTTGGAGAATATATAAGCAATTTGTGTAAACAACACTATGACAGTATTGCAACAACAACCGAAATCGACTTGAAGGGTTTAGTGTGGAAAAGACAGTGCCTTTTGGGTTTGTTCCAGATACCGAAAAACCGCTGTGTTGTTTTTTACTACTATTTGCAATCATTGGTAGAATTCTTTTCTAGATCCTTCTGTTGCGGAAGATTGTTCATGGTAGACAAATCTCAGATCAATATTGACCTCAGGAGAAAGAGGTGATATGTCTTGCTTGCTTTTTCTTAGTGCGAAAGACTGCGCTGATTTCTGAAGTCTGGTCTCCTTCGCGAGATGCCGCGGTAACCTAGTGGTAAGGTCTCTGCTTCTATACAGGAAAGTGCAAGGTTCGAAACCAGATTACACTGAAGATCCACCATGTATTTGGCCCTGTTACACCTTAACTCATCCGCAGGGGGCCACAATTCCTCCCGCCTGAGTTGTACGGCAGTTTCGAGAAGGGGTGCCGACTCAGGTGTCGTCCTCGCCATCTAAACGTGGTTCAAAATTTCGACGTCCATCCCAAAACAGCCCCCTTTTGCTTGAAAACGGGAAGTTAATATAACTAAACTAAACTTGACTCTTTTAGAACGTGTAAATAGGGATATTTTTTAAAAAACCTCGTGACATCCGTTCTAAAGAGAGAAACATTTCCCCGTCTTGCAAGTGGTTCTGGATCACACCAAATCAATTGGGATCAAATGCCCTCCTTCTAATTATCAAAATTAAGAAAGCAACTTCTTGCTCTTTTCGAAACTAAAAGAAACTTATTTAAATTATATAATTAAAATATATTCATTTTTTCCTTACCTTAATTTCTGATGTATCTGTGCAGGTGGTAACGGAGGGATAGTACGTTGACTCATCAGAGCTCCTATCGACAAAAGAATCATACCTGAAATGAAAAAATATTATTTTGTAAGTCGCTGCTCTATGCCAACTACTAAGAGAACTAGTTACGACACTGTTTCAAAGAAAATGAGTGGAATTTTTAATGGAGTCAATTCAGGTGACATAACATCACATCACAGTAACTGCGCGTGTGTTTCAAATTCTGCACTGTAAGATACGACAATATTCGCAAGCACCATATAACTAATTACATATTGCGCAAACTTTATGAGTAGAAAGAATGCATTATTCTTTAGTTTTCGGCTCTTATAAAGCGAATGTGTGAGACTATTGTTGTACTGAAAAAGTTTTTAAATTTCATTTTTAACCTTCCGTCGAGCACATCTAATCTGTGAGATGAATCACCCAAATATTTTGTGCCTAAGTGAGAATTCTACCGAGAGAGGGATGGGACCTCAAGCAGCTTTCCTGTCTCTCTAACAACTGAAACTAGGGTATGGTGGTTTCTTCTCCAGTGCTCTTTTGAATTACGTGAGGAGCGCGTTAATCTGGTAGATGAGGCGAGCTCAATTCCGCTTGTAATTTTTATTTCGCAAATTTTGATCAATTTTTTTTATATCCCAGCTAAAGTACGTATATCTGTGTCCCAGCCCCTAATTAAATCATTTTATCGTTATTTCTAATATATTGTTTAAAAAATTTCGAATCACTTCAGGCTCTCAACGACAACAATTGTCATTTCAAAGGAACCATACGGGAAAACAAACGCCAACACCCTCCTGAAATCCTTGATATTTCATTAGTTGAAATTTCAAGTAAACACATAAAAAGTTATTTAAAAACACAAATATATATTTGTATGACCCAATAATTCAGTTTGATAAGCTTTACCTTTAACCTAAGAAAAATTTAACATACAATCTCAGAGATGAGTTGCAAACAAACGTGATAGTTTTTGTACTGCGCCCGACAGAAAGTTAAGAATCTTAACTTATTAAAAGAAATATGCGAAATTTGTATGAAAAGCTTTAAGCCTGCGTCATGCTGTGAAGCATTTTATTTTCAAGGAGTAGACATTTTTTTAAATCAGAAACTAGCCGTCCTTGGCGACCAACTTTTTACCCGGGAATATTGGTTGTAATGCATCTCTAATGCAGAGTATATTTAGTGCCCTCAACAAAATCTTTTATATTTACTATGAGATGCGGATTTAGGTGCAGTTATTTTAGAAGCCTTATACCTCTTCAGTTCATTGTGTATATGATTCTCCCTAATCTAAAATTTAATTTCATGTTTTCTTAAGAAATACCGTGACCTCACTTTCTTATTTCGCATGGAAAATGCACAATTGATTCCAAGAACAAAATTTTGTGACGAATTTTACTTCCTTTGATTGAGCAAGTTAAACAACATGTTGGCTGGTTTAAAACATGCTGTTAAAAATTGAGGATTATCGAGTATAATCTTTAAGGATAACGGATATACTTTTTAACACCTTGGAGGCTTTTGTTAATAGATTTCAGAAAAAAAGTTTGATGAAATGAAAAAAAGCAAACATTTATATCGGCATTACCTGAGAAATTGGAAAAACTAAATAAAATCTTTATTTCTTAGCTTCTATACATGCAAAAGAAAGAAGCAATCAAATACATGCATATCAATATAAAACGCTTCGAATTCTCTTGAAAAAATATAAATATTTTGGATATATGCAATCTTTATATGCATATATGGGAATATTTTTAAAATGTTTTAACAACAAGAAAAAATTGTGCGATATCTTAAATGGCATGTTTGAAAAGATGGTCTTTAAAATATTAAAAATTATTTTTATACACAAATATTTCAGAGAGTTATGGCCAGAAAACCAAAATTTGGCATAAATATTAATTAAAATTCCAATTTAAATTTCAAGAAATGGTTCCAAAAGTTCACCTTTCCAAACTTCAAAGAAAATATGTGGAAATTTAGTAGGAGATATGAAACAATGTAAATTGTTTAACGCCATCAGTGAATACACACGCGCTTTTGTCTCTTTTAAAATTTAATTAATAAAAATTTTAATTCATGTTAGAAAAAACATTTTTTGATATTCACATTAAAACCGTGCAAGGTAGGATTGAGCCAATTTCGTAGTTCTACATTTAAAGGTTTACCTACAAACGCACCTTCTGACAGATACTCATTCACGTTGATTGTAAGTAGATATGTAAAAATCTCATTTTGAAAATGTTTTTCAACATACGTTAAATAAATGCCTTATTTCAAAGTTATCTTTGAGGTTTTTTTCTAATTCTGAATATCTTGAAATTAACTTCGGATGTTAATGGTATTAATGGAATTTTACTTAATGATATTAGACTAGAATTGCTATAAGCCGATCTATACATCTGGTTAACAAATTATAATACAAAAATTGTAATATTTTTCGCTCATGAGCAGTTAAAAAATTTTACAAAAAATATTGATATTTACTTCAATGTTCAAATTTTAATACAATGCTTCTCTAATATATTATCATGCATTATATGTGTTTCGTATAATATAGTTGAAAACACTATATTTTATTTTTTTTAAATGCGGAAAATTTGGGGAATTTTTTAAGAAAGCTAAAATATTTTTCCAAATACGTCTTATTTTTACCGAAATTTATGCAAGTATTCCGCACCCACACAAGAAAAAAACATTTCAAATGATTATCAGTTTTCTATGATATAGAATGTGCCCAAAGAATTTTTTACTTCATCTCTTTCTTGTCAGTCCCCTAAGTGCTCTCGTGATCAAATCCTTAATGTTAAATGTGACTTACCAAAATTATACGTCCGATGATTGATAGCAATTGATTGGTTCTCTGTATTCATATTAACTAAAAATAACTTTCACATTTCAAATTGTGCTTTGCTTTCGGCCAATTATATTTTAATAATTTAAAATTATAAATAAAAATGGTGAAGGATTACGAAAATGTCATTTCTCTTACTTTTCAAATTCGCATCGATTAATCCAATCCAACACATTTTTCATCATTTCCTTCTCAGAAATCTAAAATCAAATATCGTTTTCATAAAAATAAGTTTATAATTTGAAAATAATTCATTCTTAGAACAAAATAATTGAGATAAATTGTAATTTAACATATCAGATTTAGACTAAATATACTATATTTATCATTCTAAAATTGAGATCGATGGAATATCTTTGATTTTTACGAAACCGTCGGCATTAAAATGCGTTTTTTCAGAACACAATGAAGGTCATAATCTACAAAATGGAAATACTACAAAAATGAAGTTCGACAAAAACTCAAAATATTCATATAAATTATAATTATTCAAAGTTAGTTTTATTATCGGTACTAAGCAACCATTTACATCTTTGAATGATTCTGAATGCTTAAAATGTCCTGATATTAATGCTAGCTGACGACAGAAATCACATAAGGGAACCCTTCGAAGAATTCTGAAATCGCGCAAAGTCATTGCCTACTACTCCAGTTGGTTAACCGGACTGATTTGACGGTGTGGGGAGGGGGGAGCTGAGTCACAAATTGTTGCAATGTACATTATACTACTCACTGCTTAGTACTCACTACTCATTAATGATCACTTTTGGTTATTTATATTGCAGAAAAAACAATTATTTCGAATCTAAAAGCGTATAATCAATAATCAAAATTCAGTATTTTTCCAATTTTTTTTTCAGAATTCAACCCCCTTTCAGTAGTATTAAATTTCGAATTTAATTTTTTTTATTATTTTTCTCTTAATCTCCATACCACAGAACATCTGTTCCGCATAGGTAGGTGTTGATTAATAATAAATTTTTTTTCTCCATAGAAGAGCGTTCCACCCTAATAGACATATAGTTCCAATTGAAAAAATTCTTTAAATGAGGGGAAGAAATACATTCATGTTTTTTGAGTCACTAAATATATCTGAAAATCTTATGAATTCTAATTTTTTATACGGTCCTATCAGTCATATTTAGTAAAATATTTTTCACAAACTACCATTTTAAACAAAAAACGATCCACTCTTCTGCGACTGAAACTGACCGGGTTATTAAGTTTTGAACATCGCTGACTTAGACAACTTTAGACCATTTCAATATCCACTTTGAATACGATCCACCAATCAGTGCTTAACATTTACACGTCGAGGCCGCTGATTGGTTTAAAATTATGAAATTCAAAGCTCCATAACTTGATTAGTTTCAGTCGCAGAAGAGTGGAACTTTTTTGTTTAAAATGTTAGTGTGTGAAGAATATTTTACTTGATATGACTGATTGGACCGGGGGACCGTATAAAAAATTAGAATTCGTAACATTTTCAGAAATATATTTAGTGAGACAAAAAAACATGAAATATAATTCTTCCTTTCAATTAAAGCATTTTCCAATCTATTAGAACACGATAAGTGTGGACACCCTGTATAATAATAATAATGTAGAAAAGAGTTTTTACATGATTTTTCGTTATTCATATAGAAAAAAAAACATAGCAAGAATACTTTTCTGTACGAGAAGCATTGAAAAACATGCCAACTACAATAATTATTTTGTGATGGAAATATTCAGTTTGAAAGTGTTCAAACAACGCATTAGACCTTTTCGTTTCTCTAACGCGTTATTTAACAATTTATTGTTTTTATTTAAAAACTTTAAATTTCATAAGAATTTGCTTAAAAGTTAGGAAGAAAACTTTTTAGTTCAGATATCAGGAGAACGCCCTCAAATAGGCCGATTTCATTAATTTCAAAATCCTAATATTTTACTCGTAGTCGTTTCAAGCTGTTTTTAACTCATCTATGAAACTCAGAGTCCAATATTTTCTCCTATAATTTATTAATGGTTTCTTCGATGTCCTTTTACTACACCAAATATCCTGATAAGTCACATAGATCTTGGTATTTACGCGGTGTAATGCAGACGGCCCTAACAACGCTTATCACGTACTTTACTGTTTGTTGGCAGAGCATTTTCCAACTGATGTTGTCAAGAGTTTTCGCAACATCTCTGCTTTTCAAATTAATTTCGAATATACATAGAAAATTCAGATTAGAACTTATATAAGATAAATAATTCACACAACCACTCCTTTATCATGCTTAGAAACTCTACACTAACTCTAAAAGCATCTTTAACTTTTCATATGCTGCTGGCTTTCTCGTGTGTTACTATCCTAACAGCAGAAGAGGATCTATATTATTTTTAATATTTCTTGACGATATTGTACAGAAATTAGAACACCGAACAACGTTATGGAGATATCGTACAATATCTTGTGCAAATAGGGTATTTTAATGAAAATATTCATTCATAGCCCCTCTAAAGATTAAGTTCTTTGGTTATATGTCGTTATCCCTATTTTTGAAAACATTTATCCCCATTAGTCATTTTCCTTGAAAGCAGGAGGAATAAAAATTTTCCCTCCCTACCATTTCCAAATAAAGGCGCATGTGTCCAACCCATAAATCTTTTAAAATAATAAATGTATGATTAGCACTCAAGATAGGCAATAAAGGCACGTTTATTCTTAATTTCATAATGAAAATATGATTTTAAAATTTAATTAATGTGAAATAATATATTATCATAAACAATTTTCAATTATCGCATTTAAATAAATTGCTTTAAATTTGAAATAATGACAGATATTACTTAAAAATCGCTTACCCGTCTTTTATTAGATACGTACTTACTGTGTAGTAATATATTATCATAAAAAATTATTATATTTAAATAAACTGCTTTAAATTTCTAGTTATGACAGATGTTTATTAAAATTTCATTCACGTCTTTTCATTTACCAGTTCCTTGAAAGGCAAGCAATTTAGGAAACTATTGATTAATAATATTTAGTAAATCGATATTAACGTCTAATCCATCTTTATTTCTTTCACACGCTATTAGCTATTTCACGGCTTATCTGACATTCATTTCATATTCATTCATTTCATATTCATTCATTTCATATTCATTCATTTCATATTCATTCATTTCATATTCATTCATTTCATATTCATTCATTTCATATTCATT
>BGPR01001154.1:79077-91978 GCA_013235015.1 Araneus ventricosus | reverse complement strand
TTCATTTCATATTCATTCATTTCATATTCATTCATTTCATATTCATTTATCTGACAATTCTTATAAAAAGTTTAAAAAATGTTTATATACTGAAATTTATGTGTTCAATCAATTATTTCGCAGTGTTCTGAAAAAACTTCTAAAGTTATTCGAACATTTACCATTCGGTTTATGTAATCTTCTTCAGAATCCACAGTAGGATTTTCTCCATAAGGAAGTTCAGTATCATCATCATCATCAAACGTAATGCAGCAAATCTGCCATCTGGAAAATAAATGAGTTTTATTCTACTACCCTTACAAGGGATGGTTTATTAACGAGTATTTATAAAAGACATAAAATAACTAAACATTAAAACAAATTCATTTTAAAATTCTTATGTATAATTAACATGGAATTTCCAAAACTCATGATACTGTACTTGTGTGTGTGAGACGAAGTTTTACAATTTTTTCCTGCGTTTCCATTTCTCATTCTTCTTTCTAAACCATTTATTAAATTAAACTTATCTTTACATTCATTGGCTTTACTCACTTTAAGAAATGAAAAAAGCTGACTAAATTCAAACCTTTCGAGATTATTCTTATTTTTCAAAGCTTATTCTGCTTTCCACGCCATTTATTAGGCTCCAATTTTGCTTTAATTCTAAAAGATTTCCACTCAGAGTATATACTAGTTCTAAGAAAACTAAAGTTAAACTGAATTCAACCTTTTCGATACGAGTATTTTATCAACGCTATTTCTGCTTTCTACGCCTTCTATTATATTCAACTTTTCTTTCATTCTAAAAGATTTCCGTTCAGAAACTATACTAGTTCTAGGAAATCTAAAGTTAAACTTAATTCAATCTTTTCGAGAGGAGTTTTTTCAACATCTAAACAATTTGAGTAGCACGAGCTATGAATTGGGCACAATAAATTGCAAAAACAAAGGTAATTTATTTTTAGGAAAAATATTTCCTCCGGTTTAAGACCCTGAGACCAGACCATAACCGAATTCCCGTAGAATTGAATAGTGAATGCCTTGCTTAAAGCAACATTTCTATATCTCAAGCTTCTTTTCCATTCAAAGTCACAGTTCTTGAGATTCCGATCTTGCTTAATAACAATATTACATATTACTTATTCCCTGCTTAATAACAACATTACATATCTCAAGCTTCCTTTCTATATAAAGTTACAGTTCTTGAGATACAGATGAGATTCCGACCTTTGTTCATCCTTATTGAATTTATGGGTTTTCTTAAATAAGGAATTCGGAAAATTGCTTCCGAAATTTCAGAAAACATAAATCAATTTTCAATACCTCAAAAAACCAATCTTCAATCATTGCGTTTGTAAACCAATCTACGTAGTAAAAACGTGTAGAAAAATATTTTAACATACAAAGTTCATATAAAATATTAATTTATTTAAAAACGGTTCTTGTAATTCTCAAATTTTTTGCGAAAGCGAAGTAGTAAAAAAAAAAAATTAGAAATCATGTACATGTAAATTTAACAATATGTAAATAAGATTTTTCGCATGTCTTTTAATTATTTATATAGAAAAAACACAGCAAGAAATATTTCTGAACGGCAAGCTATAAAAGTCATGGCCTATACAAAGGTAGTTTTCGGCAAGCATGCAGTTTAGCATTTTGCATTTGCATGCATTTTTCTTAAATAAAGAATTGGAAATGTGCTTACTGTAATGTTGTAAACATAAATCAGATTTGTATACATCTCAAAAACCTATCTTCAATCTGTGAGTTTTAAATAAAAATCATATATTATAAACATATAGAATTTGTTTTATATGCACGGATCAAGAAAGTTAACAATAAGCAAATGAAACGTAAACATGGTTCACAGGAAAACAGTGAGGAAAAAGAAATATAAATACATTACATTTTATTCTTGAGCCACTTCCTGCCAAAACGATTCATTTCAGCACACCAGATCAACGTAAATACTCAAAAAATGAGTTTTAGAAATCTCAAAATATATTCGCAATTAAAGTATTCGCACGTTAGAAACGCAAAGATAAAAATCACTAATGAATTAATATTAGAAACATCTGCTTTCTTTGTTATAGCTAACATTTGCGAATTCCAAAAGTGAACATGATTCTGAACAGAGTAACAAGCTTAAAATTAAAAACAGCATTTGTTACCAACAACTAGAGAAATATATAGAGAAATAAATTTACATTATTGAGATAGATAGTTATATTTATTTGTTTTTGTTGTCTATTACGTCATCAGTATTTTTTCACAATTTTGTAGGAATAAAAGTTCAGAATTTTAGTCCGAAATTTTCTAAACTATTTCAGAGAAATAGCAATAATTACAGCGGAAGTTGGCTAACTCTAAGCTTATGGATCAAGACAGAAAATTCAATTTATCCAAATTATCCAATAAATGAAATCTGGGTCTAAGAATGAAAACAGTAATAGCAGACGACAATTTTTAACTAAAAATGGCTGTAATGATTTATTTTTAATATGTAACAGTTTAAATAACTAATATCTAATTGTATAATAAAGTGCTAGAAACGTTAACTAATAGCGTAATAACAATTATAATTAAATTATAATTTATTTTTAAGGGATACATTTCAATAAATAAATAATTTTATTAAGAAAACGGTATGCATCACTTTGAATACAAAAATTGTGCAATAAATGCTTTTATAAACCCGTAAACTTCACATGTAACGCATTCCGAGTTTTATTTTTTTTAAATGCTGTTTTAATTCAACCCCTACATTGTACGGCTGTTTAGCCTCGAATGAGTTCAGGGCCTTAAAGAATGATTTCCCTACAATCCCTGAAAACATAAGATAAGGGGCATATTTAACTGAACTATAAAAATTCACTAATAAAAATATTTTTTTTTAATTTTTGACATTGAATTAATCAAACTTAATTCTAATAATTAACTTTAAATAGTTTCTTTCATAGATATTTGGTGTGATTTCATTTTATTCGAGATTAATAAAAATTAATGATCGTATGGGATGAATTTATCAAAAGATTACTTTCTGTGAACGAGACATTCTATGTTGCATTAATGAATAAATATTAACATTTAAATGAACTACATTTATACATTATTGGAAAATAGAAAGGAAGAATGACAAGAGTGTAAAATGCTTACATATACGAGTAGCGTATTAAAAAAATAATTTCGAAGCATAGTGACAATAACTTCGTTTGTTTTTTTGAATTACCTTGTCTATATAACACAACTTGGTCATAAAGTATTAAATCCATTTCAAAAATTAACAAATAAAACTAATAATATTAAAACTTTGTTTTTTATAAATGAGGTAGCAAATAAATATGGTTTTTTTTTCAAATATGTGGCGTGCATACACGGTCTTTTAAATTTGTTACAGCGTGAGGTTTCCACGCAATGGCTACCGATCCGGAGAAGCCGATGCGAGTTTTCTGGGTTTTTTGCAGATAATGGCTCTCAAAATTGGGAGTGTCCAATAATTTACGACCACCTAGACAGCCTTAACGTCACGTTACCTATCTCAAAAAACATTTTAAATTGCACTCTCACTGAAAAAACATTATTTTAATATTATTAGTTTTTTTTAATTTTTGAAATATGTCCAAAAATTTATGACAACTCTATAGTATACAGGGTGTCCACACATATCGAGGGCCAATAGATAATTTCTAAGCCGTTAGAGACAGACATATAGTTTCAATCGGAAAAATGTTTTAAATGAAGGGAAGAATTATAATATACTTTTCTGAGTGAATAAATGCATTCATAAAAAAAGTTACGAATTATATCTTTTTAAACGATCCCCCGGTCCAATTAGTCATATGCAGTAAAACGTTTTGACACTCTAATATTTCAAACAAAGTTCTACTCTTTTGCGACTGAAACTGCCCGAGTTATGGAGCTTTGAATATCGCTGACTTAGACCACTTTACACCATTTCAATAGCCGTCTTGAAGACCATCCACCAATCAATGAACATAACTTGCTAGACGAGGCCGCTGATTGGTTAAAAATCATGAAATTCGAAGTTCCAGAACCCGCTCAGTTTTATTTGCAGAAGAGTGGAACTTTTTTTTTGTTTAAAATGTTCGAATGTCAGGAATATTTTACTAAATATGACTGACAGGACCGGGTGACCATATAAAAAGTTAGAATTTTTATTTTTTCAGAGATATATTTAGTGACTCAAAAAACATATAATATAATTCATTTTTTCATTTAAAGCATTTTTCCAATTGGAACTATATGTCTATCTCTAACGGTTTAGAAATTAGCTATTGGACCACGATAAGTGTGGACACCCTGTAAATAGCATATCATCGTCGTTAAGGCAGAAGCGAAAGCAAAACGAAATATTAGCTTTCTGTAGGTGTTTAGAACTAATTCAATCTGTTTAATTGAGTTTACAGTCCTGTGATGACATGGATAACCTAGTTATATCTTTGAGTTCCGAATAGGAGGTTTATTACAAGATCATTCAGAATATATCGCCGTCCGTCGTTCAGGCCGAAGTCACAAAGTCCAAAATTATCGTGTCGAGAGCGGTTAGTTTAAACTTAATTAAATTTAAGTCGTTATGATCAATGGTAAAAGTATTTTTCAGATTTCAACTTTATACTGTTGATTTACTGATGTTCAGATAGCACGTTTATATCAAGACATAATTATTTGAAAATTCTAATTTACTGCAGTAGTTTGTCAAAATGTTTTTGAGGACATAGAGACTTTTGCCAGAACGATGGAGATATATATTTATTTTTTTATTCCTGTATTTTATTATGCATTTATTTCGAATTTTTATGAATCTATGTTGGAAATAATGCGCAGTTGACTGTCCTTCTTTCTCCTGCTTTAATATTCAACCAATCACAAACAATTGTCATGATGTCATACGTACGATGATGCTATGATGCAATACGTCACTGCTTGACGTCACATGTATCCCATGATTCCACTGATGTACTTTGTCATGAAGAGCCGGTTACAGGTTATTAATATCTACTTCTAACTATGTACTTGTACGCGTCTACATGTCTATGTCGTTATAATTGTGTTATGTCTATATGTTTAAAAATATACGATGATTACTTCAAACTGTTTCTCATTTCTGCAAACTACACTCTGCTAATTTTCCCTTCAGTGGTTTTGGGAATCAGGCAATGTGCGATAGTTTGACCGACAGTTCAAAGGACAATGTTATAGTTAGACCAACAGTAGAACAGGTTTTAAAAAGAAGAAAATGAGTGGCAGCAGAGTTGAAGGGATGTTTTTGTGAGGTGTGTGTGTTCGAAAAAAGAATGTAATTTCATATCGCTTTTTTAATTCTGTGTTTTTAAAAACACATTGTACAAATAAATTCACTTCTACTCAGCAGCATGAAACATAGATCTTGAGGCAGAAAACGACACCAACAGAACAGGAATCAAAAAAGCGAAATGACATTGCATTCTTTTTCCGAACACACACCTCACAAAAACGTTCCTCCAACTCTGTTGCCACTCATTTTCTTCTTAAAACCTGTTCTATTCTTGGTCTAAATATAACATTGTCCTGTGAACTGTCGGTTCAACTATCACACACTCTGTCCTCTTCACACAACGTTAACTTTACTCAGAGTTGAACGTGAAACGAAACCGCGCATTTCGATTAAACTACGATTTTGCTAAAACAATGAGCGCTGAGTCTGCATTCATCAGCGAATGATCATTTCAAGTAATATCCCAAGAGAAAAGCTTTCAGAAGACAATTACGACAGCTGGAAATTACGAATTGAAGATATTTTGGTAAAAAACGATCATTGGAACTTTGTCACCAGAGCTGAACGAAAACCAGAAGTCACTGGGGATGAGGATAATGAAACAGACGTTGCGGAATGGATATACGAAGAACAAAAAGCGAAGGCTGACATCCTTTGAAATGAAGCCAAATCAAAAACTCCAAAACTTCACACGAACTCCGGACTAAACTGCAAAACATTTACGAGTCAAAAGGACCAGGGCGAATCGCAACGCTCCTGAAACAACTTTTGTTTACAAAAATGACTAACTCTAAAGATATATGGTACCTCAGTGGATCGACGTGGGTGATAAATAAATGAATAGTGCATAGACATATTATTAGACTTGCAAATACTGTTTTCCTATTCAAACGCCATTATTCCTGGGGAAAATTGGATATATTAAAATTTTCAATGAATGGAAGCTCAATATATGGGTCTCCACAGTTTTATTTCTTTCAATCTCTATTAATACTTAATAACAAAATCACAGATATCTTGCTTCATTTCCATGCAAAGCATAGTTCTTGAAAATGCGTAGTTTTTAGGGTCCCATATATATGTTTTTCAAAAATAAAAAAAATATTAAAAGTACTAACTAAAATTCTGAAAACAGAAATCAATTGTGTACGTCACAAAACTAATTATCAATCAGTGGGTTTAAAAATGAGAACTTGTCTACTAACAATAAAGGAGAATGTGTATGTGTCTGTCTGTGTGTTGGCGCTGTTCAGGCCAGATCGCTGGATCGAGAGCTACGAAATTTGTCACAAACAACATTTGGAGCGTAGGAATGTGCACCTAATGGCCCTTTTTTAAAAATTTAATTAGAATTTTAAATAATTAAAAATTAAGCGAAATTTGGGCGTTTTTCATTAATAACTTGCTAAAATATTACAGCACAAAAATTATTTTTACACCATTTGAAAGTGCAAAATTAACCTTTTTAATGATTTCAATTAAATTGCAGTACAATGTTTTCTTGAATTTTAATATATTTTTAAAAGTATTTTTGGCACAATTTACAGTACTTTCCATTGGTGCAACGTAACGCAAACCGTTTTCATTGTTTAAACATATATTTAATTGCTAATTTCTCTTTCATTGTTGTAAGCTGATATTGTGTTCTAATATATTTTGCTTTCAAATTTTATTTCACCAAAATTTTGTGATATCAGTAAACTAAACTCTGTGAGATATTGCTTTGCTTACATTTAGAAATATATCCATTAAGTTGAATGTTCATAGTTACTATGTTTTCATTCTTTTCTCAACATGTTTTAATCCAGTTAACATGCAGCTGGTCATAAAAATTTGCTGCGTCATTTTAATGTTATAATCAAATGCATATATTACAAGAGGAATAAGAAAGTGAAGCATTGTCGAATACATGGAATTAGAGGTCCCTTGACATGGTGAGTAATTAGGAACATCTATGTAGATGAACAGAAGAGGTTTGAAGTCACTAATAGAACATGGGTTAAACATTTACCACAATCTGAAGTTTTAAAATTACGTTGTTACAAAACCATGAATATAAAATGATACAAGATTCAATTGAAATCATATTTCCGGCGAACAAGCTCGTCGCCGAAGGTGGCTAGTATTATATAAGAAAGATTTATATAAAGAAAAATTCTGTCTAATATCCACGTTATAATCACAGAAAGTTCAAAGTAGAAAAATAATTTTATCTCCCTTAAATATCTTCTTTAATTCAGCGATGTAAAATTTAGAAAGCAATGATATGTAAATATAAAAGAAAAGACGTACTAATGACAAACCAAAAAGAAAGAAATATATATATGCATAACATTTTATTCTTAAACCACGTCATGATCAGTTCAAGAAACATCTCAAAAATAAAAAAAAGAAAAGAAAACATTCGCACTTATAAGAGCAGAGATATAATCTATTTTGAACTGAATCTAATAGTTTCCATTTTATTTTTTGTTGATAACAATTCCGAAATCCAACAATGAATAGTTTTATGAGCTCAATGCTCCGATTTAAAACCGCATTTGTTATCAATATTTTAAGTAAAATTGTAGAGAAATAAATTTACAATTTTGAAAGAGATATATATGTTGAATTGTTGTCGTTACGTCATCAGATTTTTCCACAATTTTGAAGCAATAGGAATTCAGAATTTTAGTTTATTTTGTCTATTTCAGGAGAACTGAACTAATCACGTTGGAAGTTGACTTATTAAGAGATGATGGGACAAGAGAGAAAATTCAATTTATCCAAATAATCGAAATAAGGAAACCTGGGTCTAAAACTGAAAACAGTAATATTAAATGACAATTTTTATATAAAATGGATGTAATGAAAAATTCAACGTTATAATAAAAACATAATATTCAACAATTTAAATAAATAATATATAACTAGACTCCTTCGGCGACATCATGCTCGCTGGAATTAAAATTTCAATTGAATCCCTCTGCATAATTTGTTATTGATGGTTCACTTAACTCTTTGTGGACAGGTACGGCGTATAGAGTGCACCAGTTGGTGTGCACTGATAAGCTGAACAAAAATTACCGAAATTCGGATGCTCGAAACCCCTAGTGAAATTGTAACATATTTTGACACAAAAAAAATGTAAAAATTAAAGTTTTGGGATTTTTTTAAAAAGCTCATTTCAGTATAATGAGAAAGGTGTACTTTACTTGTATAAGAAATTTCAAACATGAATCTATAACAGATCAGAGTTTGAGAAAAGATTCATCGAAGTAACAGGGCTGGGGTTAACCGACTTTGGGTTCCAACCCCCCTTATGATATTACCTTTGCATTCAACAATGCAAATGAGAAAGATAATTAAATATTAGTTTTAAGAAAAAAACGGTTTTGAATTTCATTTCAACAATTAAAAGCATCGATTTAAATTATGGAAAAAATTTTTAAACATTATTGAAGATATTAAGATCGGAGAAAAAATATTACCTCAAATTAATTAATATAATTCGAAAATTAATTTTTAGAAATTTTAGACGATGCAAAAATCAATTTCATAAGTTATCAAGAAAAGCAATAAAATTTCGCTTAATAGGTAACTAATTAAATTTTCATTTACAATTTCAGAAAAAAACCGGCTAGGAGATGCTCATCCACACCTTCCAAAGTATGTTTACACAACATTTCGTAGTTCTAGGTCCAGCGGTCTGTCCTGTAGAGTGCCAACACACACACATTTTCCTTTATTATTAGTAGAGATTAGAAAATAAGTTGTGGGTAATATGTAATTAAACAAAATGCCGGATTAAATCTATCTACTCTTCAGTGTTTATGACTTATCGTGTTTCTTGGCATTTATATACTTAAATTCGTTTCTTGTAGGGCGATTTGTGCTTCTCTAAGGTCGAGCAGCATTTACGTGGACGGATTTCCTCCAAAGTTCCATAAAAAATCTATAATTTTAGTGTACAGACCACACATCGAATTTTATTCGTCTATCTCGTTTGACTTTTGAGTTATCGCGCTCACAGACGTACGGGAAGACAATATTTCCCAAAATGTGTTTTTCGGACTCGGGGAGGTCTAAGACGTGGAGATTCATGAAAATCTGGAAGAGGAACATTTTGACGGTTGCAACACTTACTCTATCCATACTTCGTACGAGACAGACCCTGAATTTCGACCGGAATCACGACTTCAATTCTATTAAATACTAGAAGCACATGTGCTGATTTCGCAAAAGTAAAATTGTTTCCCCAAACTCTGCGAATAGTTTTTGAATGACGGTTTTTCTCGCCGGAGGTGATAAGGATATATCTACAGAGCTTTCTTACTCGCTACGACTGAGTTTCTGAACGTGTATTGCTGATCTAAACAAATTCGTGTTTGGGTCATCTACCTCTATCCTATCGCATTTGTATGTCGGGAATATACTTTAAATATTTTAGACATAATTTGAAATTTTCTGTTCATCTACTTTTATCAAAATATTCAAGATACGACTTCGAAACAATATATTTATGTGTCATCTCACCCACTTCTTGTCAAGAAATTGATATAAATAATTATGGTAATAAACGAATGCGTGCCAAATCACTCCCAAACATGAGTTGACTCCATGCAACATATTTTTATAAATTACCGTGAAACACCGGTAATCCGAACCCAGGAATCCGAAAAATGAAGTAAAAATATCAATTACGAAACAGAAACAAAGCTAATGTTTATTCCTAACTTAAAAGAAGTATTCGAATAGGTCTTTAAGAAACAAACTCACTAACAAACTTCTTGAACAAATTCAGGTACCTTCTTGTTACCTTTAAATTGCTACCACTATAACGTGCGAATCGCCGCGTGTTCTTTCCGTACACCTCCACAGAGAACCCAGAGTCAATACTCTACTGCATTTGGTATATCAAGAGTGGTTTAACGAATTTCCTGGATAATCAGCATTCCCTGAAATCCAAACCATGTTCAGTCCAAATTAGTTCGAATTCCCTGGGTTCTACTGCAATTTATAACCAGAAATATCCGGACAATTATATTCTAAAAATTTTAAATTTACACTAAGATATGAATTTTATGTCTTGACATAAACATTACCAATCATCATCAAAAGCTACTTACTATATCCAGTCATCCAGTTTTTAAGGTGATTACAAAAACCTTTCAAATTAGTTGAGTTTTGAATTGGAGCTTAATTATGGTTATCTGCAATTCATGAAAAAATTTAAAATTTTTCGAGTGAAAACACTTATGTCTGTAGAAATATTTTAGAAGTTGCAAGTTTGACCGATATTTATTCTGCAATCTATTCTCTTAGTGGGTTTTAGATACGAGATAAAATTACTACTTACAAAGCCTGGCGGATTCGCTTGAGAATCTTCGGTACCATTATGAAGGCTCAAATTGCCTTTGATAATATCCGACTAAGCAAGTCAAAAAATAGAACGTTTGAGATAATCACAAATTAAGCGCAGTGAAAGTAGTTCGCAGTTCAAAAACTTTTCACCAAATGTGAAGAATCATCGTTATTCTTGACTGACACGCATTGTGTATATATTGTTGTAATTAACACTTATTGATATATTGTTTCAATTGTTGGCTGTTCATTTCATCTTTCTTAGCGATACTTAGATGCGTTGTTGCAACAAATTTTACTTAACAATCTATCGTTTTGGTGAACAATAATTGTATTGTTTCAGTTGGTAGTGTTTCTTGTTTAGCAGTAATTTTAAATCCATTGTTGAAACAAATTTCACCTTTTTGTAGGGGAATAATTTAGAAAATTTACTAAAAAAATAAATTTCGGATAAATAATTAATGAATGGATATTTCTATACCTTAATGACCAAAACAAGGCTAACCTGCGCCAAGCAGCTACAGGGTGTCCAACAAAGGGCTCCCTGATTTTAAAATTAAATATCTCGGCAACGGAGATCGATAGAAGAATGAAACCAATGATATGTTTATTTTGAAAGCCATAAAAATTTAATACCAAAGTTTCAGAATTAGTTGCAAATGTTGCCAGCAGGTGGCGCTGTACGCTGTAGTCGTCGCACGGAGTCAGGAAAAAGGCTGTAAACAGTCCATTGCAAGCAATCGTTGCAATCACAACACAATCGATTCAAGATGTGCACCTTTCGCAGCACAGAGATGGTGCATACCAAGAATGAAATTTTCCGTCATTCTCTGTAGTGTGTCAACAAAAAAGCAAGCACATGCCAAGCAATTCAACTCTTCAAGCTCGTGCAGTATTGCAGGATTGTCCGGAAAACAGTATGCTTCCCTGTGCCCCACAAGAAGAAGTCGTAGGGAGTGAGATCGGGTGATTATGGAGGCCAATCCATGTCTGTTACAGTAAATGTGGAGTAGTTCAAAGCAATTACTCTATTCTGAAAAGTTTCAAATTTAGTTACCATCGGTGCCACCGGTTCCGTTGACACACTACAGAGGGTGGCTGAACATTTCATTCTTGGTATGCACCATCTCTGTGCTGCGAAAGGTGCACATCTTGAATCGATTGTGTTGTGATTGCAACGATTGCTTGCAATGGACTGTTTACAACCTTTTTCCTGACTCCGTGCGACGACTACAGCGTACAGCGCCACCTGCTGGCAACATTTGCAACTAATTCTGAAACTTTGGTATTAAATTTTTATGGCTTTCAAAATAAACATATCATTGGTTTCATTCTTCTATCGATCTCCGTTGCCGAGATATTTAATTTTAAAATCAGGGAGCCCTTTGTTGGACACCCTGTATCAGTTTAACTCAGAAAACAGAAATGTAAACAAATTTCCAAACACATCAGTAAAAAGTAAAAAAATAGATTACAAATTCCATTTTTACAAACATGAAACACGTGAAGTTAAACAAAAGTATATAAAATGATTGATCATGAATGGAAGAGAGACAGGGTAGTTTATGGGGGAAATAAATGCTAAATATTTGGAAAGAGCAAATTTACAATCCCAAAAGAATTATAAAAATTCTGCTGGTATAGAATTTGAACCACCCATAGGATAAAGGATATTCTTGCATAATTTACATTTGGAGTTCTAAATTTCTTTTTCTCTCAAGTTATCAAAATTATGAAAATGTTTAGGAAGCTAGGATTAAAAAAATTATCCTAGAACTCTGTTACAAGAAATTTAAAAGAAAATATGGTTGATTTAATGACTATAATATTTTTCATGATTGAAACTGAAATTTTTTTCACTCTTTAACTTTAAAATAATCTGAAGCGAACATTGAAAATTATGCAAAAAATACTAATTTTTTGAAACGATCTATTAATCGATATTTGTAGAGATAAAAATATATTTTTTCTTTTCTTTCAGTGCATTTTTCTTTAACTGGAGCAAAGAGATGTTTAGTCTCACAAATCAAGCAAGAAATCAAGTCTTTGGCTCTTGAAAAAGAAATATCAATCCAATCCTATGACTAAACATCGGCTTCTCGTACATATTAGTTTCCCAATATGTATAGCCTTATATTACTTTATGAAAGTGAATTTTTGAGCTTCTCGTAACAACGATATCCCAATTCTCATCCATATTATGATAAATGGTTCGTTAGAAGATAGATTCCCTTGCAAAGGTATATCCTGTGAACTATTGAACGCAACATAAAGATAACCCGATACATCTTAAACACTCAG
>BGPR01001154.1:67380-79067 GCA_013235015.1 Araneus ventricosus | reverse complement strand
ACTAAGTTGCATT
Source organism: Araneus ventricosus (assembly GCA_013235015.1). Lineage (NCBI taxonomy): Eukaryota > Metazoa > Arthropoda > Arachnida > Araneae > Araneidae > Araneus > Araneus ventricosus. The sequence continues at coordinate 79,054 of BGPR01001154.1, read as the reverse complement.
GCAATAAGGCAAAATAAACAAAGAAATATTTAGTCTCACAAACCAAGCAATAAATCAAGTCTTTCGCTCATCATAAAGAAATGTCAATCAAATTCTATGACTAAACATCGGCTTCTCGTGGATATTTAGTTTCCCAATATGTGTAGCTTTATTGCACTATATGGAAGTGAATTTTTGAGCTTCTCGTAACAACGATATCCCAATTCTCATCCATATTATGATTAATGGTTCGTTAGAAGATAGATTCCCTTGCAAAGGCATATCCTGTGATCTATTGAATACAACAAAAAAGATAACCCGATACATCTTAAACACTCAGCTCTGCGTAAATTAAAGCCTAGAGTAACTTTGTGTGATAAACAAGTAGCTGATTGCATCAGAAGAAAATCTCGTCTGTTATTAAAAATAAGTTATATTGCAATAAGGAAAAATGAAATGTATACAAATGAATAATATTATTTTAAACTTCCGAAAATAAAGCAGAACATTCTGAATGGTTAGGTATTTTAAAGGAGTGACGTAATATACTGGCGAAATAAGTTTTTCAACAACAGTATAATAACTAAGAACAGTTTTTTTAGGCTCATGAACTCCATACTATTTTGCAAATAACTCTTTGTTATTTCCGGTAATATATTCCGTTTATTTTACAATATCTCTCAATGAGTAGCGTGCCAAGGGGTAGACGACCCTTGATGATATATCTAAAGGTAAGAATCTTGAATAAAATAAAAATTTTCGAACTCTGGCTGGTAGTTGTGGCTTGTGAATTGTCTGAACGTCTTTTCCCCATTGAGAGAATGTACGGTGGAGAAAAGGTTTCTCGATTTCGTTCGAAAATCGAGGATGTTGGGGGATACAAGATCCTTGATGACATATCTAGAAGTCATGATCTTTGAAATGAAAAATAAATTGTCGAAATCGGTTGAGTGATTGAAGCTGGTGGACTCGATGAAGGCTTCTACCAAATTATTAAACCTTGTATAAATCTCCCAGCACCAACCACCCGACGGATTTCGACAGTTTGTTTTCAATTGAAATAATATGAAGTCTAAATATGTTATCAAGAGTCGCCTGCCCCCACCACCCCATATTTTTTAACGAAATCGTGAAAACCTATGGAGAATGTATGGTGGAGGAGTGTTTTTTCGATTTCGTTCGAAAATGAAGTTGGTGGGGGACAGGCGACACTTGATGACATATCTAGGCGTTATAACCTATGAAATGAAAAAAAAATGTCGAAATCAGTTGAGTGGTTGAGGCTGGCGGACTCGGTGAAGGTTACTACCAAATTATTAAACATTGAATGAATCCCCCAGCACCAACCACCCGACGGATTTCGACAATTTGTTTTTTAATTGAAATGATATGAAGTCGAAATATGTTATCAAGAGTCGCCTGCCCCCCCACACACACACACCACCATATATTTTTTAACAAAATCGTAAAAACCTATAGAGAATATATGGTGGAGAAGAGTTTTTTCGATTTCGTTCAAAAATGGGGTGTGGTGTGGGGCAGGAGGCCTTGATGACGTCATAACCTTTCATTTAAAAAGAAATTGTCGAAATCCGCCGGGTGGTTGGGGTTGGGGTATTTCTACAATTTTTATTTTTCTCCCATAGACAATGTACGGAGGAGAAGAGTTTTTTCGATTTCGTTCGAAAATGAGGCTGGTGGGGGACAGGCGACACTTGATGGCATATCTAGGCGTTATAACCTATAAAATGAAAAAAAATGTCGAAATCGGTTGAGTGGTTGAGGCTGGCTGACTCGGTGAAGGATTTTTCAACAAATTATTTTAAATATATAAATGACCAAGCAAGACAGTAAAAGTGGATAAATTATGAGAATTTTTCGCATGAACTGATTATTAACCATAATTAGCAATGAAGTTAGGTCAATGTGATAATTTTCAAAGGAGTAGCTTCCGCGTCCTCTAAAGTTGGACTTAAAATATAAAACTTTAATTTTGTTGAAATGTTTTGAAATATAATTTTCGATTTTATATTTCTCAGATTGCTTAATTGAGCGATTTTTATTGATTTATGAATTTAATAAAAATCGTTTGGGTTTAATTTTATGAAGTTTCTTGTACATATTTTGGAATTCGACATTTGGAAATCTGTCTTCATTTGTGTGGTGGTTTCTTTGATTCTTCGTATTATTATTTTTTTCTTATTAAATGTAGAGCGTTTTTTATTGATTGCCAATATTAGAACTGAGTAAATCTATTAATTCTTTATTATTCTTTGTTCCAAAAACCCTTTTTCCCGTAGTAGTTTCGCTATTAGGGGCAAATGCTTTAGATTTCTTTACATTCTCTTATAAACCCGTGTTGTCTTCTAATTTCTTCAATATCCTAACATTCAATGAGCTAACGAAGGTACTAGGTCCCGGCTCCCACTTGTAGCGAAGCCACAGGACGTTTTCTTGAAAGTTAACAAAATTTACCTGGTGTTTATTTCAGATGCCGCAGGCATCGCGAGCACATTTTTTTCTTTTTCAATTGCGTAATTAAAAAATGCAGATTATTTACATTCAATGAGCTGTTGAAGTTATTAGGTTCGGGTTTTCGCTACTAGCGAAGCCCTGGGATGGGAGTTTCCTTTTGAAGTCAAAAAAATTTGACATATGTCCATTCCGGATGCCGCAAGCATTGCGAGCACAATTTCTTCTGCTTCACTTGAATAATTAGAAAACGCAGATCCCTTACATTCAATAAGGTATCGAAGCTACTAGGTTCCGGCTACCGCTGTTAGCGAAGTCATAGAATGTTTTGTTAAGTTAAAAATCTACCTTTCTTCCGTTTTAGTTGGCGCAGGCCTCACAAGCGCGGTTGAAATTTTACATTTGGAACAGGAGAAATGTGCAAAGCGATTGTCTAAATAACTTTAAGCGATTAACCTTTGACTGCAATATATAATAAATTTTGCTTAATTAATCACATTTACCAATGATGTTTGGTCAATGAGATCACATGTCAATGTAATTAATCACATTGGCCAAACTTCATCTTTAATAATGCATAATAACCGGTTGATGTGATAAATTCTCATAAATTATCCACTTCAACCGGATTACTTGGTTATATAATCGCCGGTTATTATGCATAGTAACTGATTATCCACATTAACAGTAGCATATATGCATAATTATAATCTACGGAATTTTTATAGTAATAGAATCTTTGATTGCAAGATGGAATGCAATCTCTACTTACCTGTAAAGGAAGAAAAAGTTATGCATTTTACCTCATTTGATACGTTTTACCTCATACACAAGTATCTTTTAACGCATTACTTTCCTATAAACTTTAGCAACGTTCTTATGAAAGACCAAAACCAATTATTCCTTTCCCAAAATGAATAACAGCATGCAATTCATTCTGCGTCACGCTGAAACAAATACAGTTCACATACCGCAGTCATTCTGACTAATTGACTAGGCAATGGTTTGCGACACAGATGGAATCGACAAATTCTTGCAATTTATTTCCCTGGCCACACATATTGCAGGAACACTGCATGACATATTTGGCTCAAACATAGTCATAAATAGTTCAGTTTCTATTAATCTCTACTGTAAGGAATTGTCTTTTGCGGGTAAATAACAATCATGTACACTAATGAAGTCGTGTTTAATATTTACCCAACTCGGTAGTACTTTACTATTTGTGGTACAATGAAGGGAAACAAATTGTTAGTAAACTGATCTAGTTTTGATACACTGTTTTTGAGGAGTAGAATATAAGGTGCGCCCAAACGAAAAGGAGACCTTAGCTGTATCGGTGTTATATCAAATCCCAGTGAGTTAATGTGCTACCCGATAGATGGCGTTGTGGTATTCCCAGTTGTTCCTGCGTAGTTGAAGGGTTCGCATCAATATCCTCATTTCTCGAGAGTTGTTTCCGCAGTTCATTGCATGATGGATTCCTCCAGATCAGCACAAAGAGCAGTTATCCAATTTCTTCGCGCCGAAGGGGAGCATGCTTCGCAAATTTATCATAGGTTAAAAGAGGTGTACTCGCACTGTGCACCGTATTCCGGTGGTGTCAGCGTTATGAGGCGGGACGCGTAAGCTTCAAAGACTTGCCACGGCCTGAGAAGGCACACGATTTGACCAACAGTGCCACGATTTCGGCTGTGGATGAGCTCATACGGCAGAATCGTAGGATCACCACACGTTAAATTGCTGTTGAAGTGTTGATAAGCAAAGGAACAGTGCATCACATAATCCACAAAAAGCTTGGTTATGGCAAAGTTTGTGCACAGTGGGTGCCCAAGCATCTGTCAGAGAATCTGAAGACGGTGAGAATGGGTGTTTGCCTGACACAGCAGTTTCTACACTGAAGCCATCCACTCCCTTCCTACGTCAGTGTATCAATGTCAATGGAAATTCTTTGTAGTTGTACTGTTCCACATGAACTGTAATTAGAATATTGTTATTAAAATTTCTTTACTTATAACTGCAGTATCCTTTTCATTTCGGCACAACTTATAGATTAAATTAGGACTAGATTAGACTTAGATTGTCCTATAAGCATATATGATGACATATTTCACTTTTGAGCTACGAATTGTGTTATTATGCTTGACATACCGCTGTACGAAAATGGTAATCTTCAAAAGATATCGACCACGAGATTTGAATGAATCACCAAATAATTTGACGTCACTGAGTACGATGAAACACTATTTTTGAGAAGAAAGCTGTATGTTATTTTTATTTTTAAATATGAATGAACTTTAGAAAGAAATATTAACTTGTCACACTAAAAGCTAATGAAATGTTCGCTTGAGACACTAAAAGCGAAAAATTTTTCCTAATATGCTTATTCAATCATATTTAGTTTCAACACGTAGCTTAAACATTGAGATTGCTCAAAACTTTTCTATTTTCTTGCGCATATATGTCTTTTTCCTAAAAATGCAGAATTGATGTTATTATTAAAATATTATTCTACTATCTTTAGGTCTCCAATGAAAAGACACAAAGAAATTTCAAGGAACCATGTTGCTTTTAGGAGATATCTCGTTTATAACATCTAAAAAACGTGGAAATCTACACAGAAAGAAACTCATTTAACCATTTTCGGGTCTTTGATGTCATTTGGTCTCACTGAAGTAATCTGGTTTTATATGCATTTCTGCTTATACTTTTGGCTGGGGAAAGTTTGATGGGGCCTAGATGGCTACTTGAATTGGATGGAAACAAAAATTTAAATTTATAGAAAAGAATAATGGGAATAATTTTAAAATGAAGCATTTCTGAGGGTCTTTTTCAATTTAACTAGCCGCTCTCGCCGATCTGGGCGGGTTCGCGGCCAACACCCACTTTGCTCAGCACTACCCCTGCCACCACGCTGCTTCGAGGCTATTAGACATGACTGCTTTCATTTTTAAATACGCCATGACGATCATTGGAACAGACCATAAAACCATAGTAGATTTCACACATATTCTTTGTAGACAACAGATTCCTGTAAAATTGTAAAATCTGTCAATAAACCTCATCTAGTTGTAATGTTTTATATACCTTTTTCATGAATTTCGGCATGCAAGTCTTCAGATCCATAAATGCAGAATGAAATCGCCCTAACTAAACAGTTTTCATCAAATACAGTAGGTATTTTACAATATTTTTGAAACGCCATTGCGATGGATATGTTGGGATCGATATATTTAAAATAACGTGATAAAACCCTCAGCCAGTTCGACGGCCCCAACCACCAGACCAATTTCGACATAGTTTTTAATTTAAAAAGTTATGACGTCTATATATGTCATCAATGGTCGTCTATCTCCACCCCCAAACTCAATTTCGAACGAAATCGAAAAACCACTTCTCCTCTGTTCATTGTCTATGGGTAAACCTTTTAGAAATTCTCCAGCCCCACCCCCTACGCGATTTCTACAATTTTTATTTTTTAGGAAATCTTATGACAATTAGATATGTCATGAAGAGTCGCCTGACTCCCACCACCACCACCCAGGAAATCGAAAACACTCTTTCCTACTGTAATTCTCTATGGGTAAAACCCTTTGCACAGTTCGCCAGCAACAACCATCCAACAGATTTCGACAATTTTTATTTCATATGAAAGCTTATGACGTTTAGATATGTCTTAAAGTGCCGCATGCCCCACCAACCCCCATTTTTGAACGAAATCGAAAAAACATATAGAGATTGTATGAAGGAGAAGTGTTTTTTCTATTTCGCTTAAAAATGGGGGGGGGGGGGGGGCCAGGCGACCCTATATGACATATCTAGACGTCATAAACTTTCAATTAAAAATAAATTGTCGAAATCCGTAGGGTGGTTGTTGCTGGCGAACTGTTCAAATGTTTTCCCCCATAGAGAATGTACAGTAGAAAATAATTTTTTTTTATTTCGTTCGAAAACGGGCGGTGGGGGGGCAGGCGACCCTTGTTGACATATCTAGACGTCATTAGCTTACATATGAAACAACAATTATCAAAACTGGGAATAAAGGGAACAATATTATCTGCATTATCAGTAATTGGACCGTTTTACCTGATTTGCGGCCTTTCACACAATGTTTCTATTTGACTCTGCAATTTCGATTTTAAGTCAATATCTCTATCTTTTTACTCTTCGCTCGACGCTGTTTTAGCTGCCATTTCGCTTAAATCTATTTTTAATTGCACACTCTCATCCACGATAACACGATGCAGTTAATTGTAGAGTTCACAAATATATTTATCGAGAAATCTGAGCCAAACTTTTCACATGCACGAAAAGCGGACCCTCTAGAAATCCGTGCTTTATAAGTGGATAATAATGGAGTAGATTTGATTTGTGTTACGAACTCTTTAAGTAATATCTAACAGGCAAAAGCGTTATTTTTTCAACTAAAAATTTAATTTTTTAACAGCGCAGGGTTGAATTTCAGTTTGGGGTCATTCCGAGTCTTAACGTTCGCTAAGGAGGCACGCGTTCTATCGTGTTAACGAAATGCACCAGCAGTTTGTACCACAATAAGAGATATGGTACTTGTAAAAACTGTCTTTTTGTAATATAAAATCCTTTATTCGTTAATTATTTCTCTACAAAGAAATTTGACATCCACCTTAGAGTTATATTAAATTAGTTAAAAAGGAGAACTGAATTCAATAGAATTAATTCATCCCTCAAATTTTTGAGTCTATAGTCAATTGAGATGCTGAAATTCCTATCAGTTTGTTCATCCATAAATGGTTTATCAGATTCTTACCAGTATGAACGGCAATAAGGGAAGAATAAGTAAATTTATGTAATATATTAACTCAGAAATTGAAGAAGAAAGGAAACTTCAATACGTATTTAGAAATTATAAAAGTCAATTTATAGTTTCGCAAAAAATAATAATATTAAAATCTATTTGAAAGAAATTTATAATACACTACGTAACCGAAAATTTCTACAGAAGTTCTACCTTATAACTCTTATATGTAAGAAAGCGTGTTAATACATCAATTTCATAAAACATTTTCTAAAACTTGATGCACAAATTCAAAATAAATGATGTGGTATTGCAACTGTCTTAATGTCATTATTATTTTCTTTTTTCCCAGAAATAAGAAACCGCTTCGTCGTAACTTACACATGATTGTCGTCAGTGTGACGATGAAACCAAAAGACGTGACCTCAAGGACATTCTGGAAATAGATCTTAAGTGATTAAAGGTGATACTTTCCATCCGTAAAGTTTAATGAAAAACAATTGGGAGGTATATAATTTTCTCCGAAGTCATGATAAATTGCATTCCCTTGTACCAGACACGTAATCTTTAAATGACTGAGCTCAAATGCTGTATTTATTCACTTTTTGATTAATATACGATAAGTAAGTCTTTTTATTAAATTATGCAATATATTTTTCGTTCACTTTCATCTATTTCTGTTTTATACATTTAAACATATATAATTTTGCATCCAACCCTCTGTTGCTTATTAACCGTATAAAAATAAATTCATAACATTTCATGAACTTAAAACTATACATATTTTCTGTTCAATAATAAAATCTTTTTTCAACGAACTTTCTTAAGCCATTTATAAATCGGTACTCATAAATTTTCGCAGGAAATTTGTTAGATATTACTGGTGTCTCCGATATGAACAAGATAATATTCGATAAAAAATTAATTATTCGTTCATTAATTTGTATATAAGAATTTTATTTTTTACTAAGAATAAATCATTTTTTAAAAATAGAATACACTTTGCAATTGCATTTACAATGGGTATTCTATTTTTGTCCGAAATCTTAAAGCAACAACAAAATGACTACTCACATCATTTTGAAATCCTCATCTCGAATTGAAACACCAAAATAAAACAGATATATTGAGTTTCAAAAAAAATTATAAAAAAATGACAGATGTTACCAAGTGCATATGTTGAAACAACAAGTTGTTAAATAACATATAAAATAATATTAGTAAAAGGGATTAAAATATAAAAAAAATTCAAAAGAGGAGGCCATTGAAATGGTCTAAAATCGTCAAAGATAGCGATATTCAAAGCTGTATAACTCTGTCAGTTTTAATCACAGAAGAGAGGAACTTCTTTGCTCAAAGTATTTGTGTGTCAAAAATATATTATTAAACACGACTATTGAGGTCGGAAGACTTTATTAAAATTTATTGCAATATTTTCAGCTGTACATTTATTAACTCATATAGCAACAAAAAAGATGACGTTATTTATAGCATTTTTCCAAATGAAGATTTATGAATATCTCTCACCATTTATAAATTAGCTATTGGGCCACCATCAGAATGCCTAATGTATAAATTAGGCATTATATAAAACATGGTTACAATGATTAAAAACAAAATAAAAGTTAAATATTTTTAATTCCAGCTTGTACCTTCATACTAATATGAATTTGGGAATTTTCGATTCCGATATCATGTGACAATGATTTTGGTGATATAAATTCTTTTATGTGTTTTGTTTTATCTCTTTTATCTCATTCTACTTATATTAAACTAGTATTATAACTCTTAAAGTTTCTGACAATTTCGTTATGAATATAAAGACGTATTTGTCAAAATATCTTCAAATTTCCTTGGTCTTGAAAATATACCTTTTCTTACTGACAAGCTATAGTATTTTTTAGTATAACGCAGTTTTTTATGTTCCTCTTTAAGAAACACAATAAAAAGTTCCTTAGAAATTTTGGTATTCAAATGTAGACTGTACAGAATTTTAAAGAGTCCATGAATATGCAAATGTCGCCTACACATGACTTAAGTTTGTTTAGTCATAACAAAAGAACAGCAAACCAGTCAGTTGTGTACTCGGGTTTTTCTTTCCTGTTTTGAATCCATAGTTCATTGTTAAACCTGTCATTTCTAGTTCAGACATAAAGTAAAAAAGGAATTTGAATCAAAGCATTCGCATCAATGAACCGAAGAACTTTTGAAAATATATACACTCGTATTAGAAGACTTTTAATAAGTCATGTTTTATGTTAGATTACTTGTAATTCATAAAACACTCTTGTAAATAAACTTCGCTTTTTAGGTCATTTGCTGGAAACCTAGTAGAGGATTCTTACTGCATGCTATAAAATTGATGCTACTTGATCTGATAAGGAAATTATTATAAAATGATATATTGTAAACTTTGTAACAACAAATTGCAAAATTTCCAAGGACCTTATGATTATTAATTTGATTTTGTCTGCACAACATTCAGGAATAATCGATATTTAATTATTGAGTAAGGTAAAAAACACTCTCAAAACATTTGAAAATTAAATGTTAATATAACTTTTGTATTGTAAAATAAATATAAACAGATGAAATAGTAAAAACAGGACTCTATATAAATATCTTGTAACGATGTAATCTAAGGAATTGATGAGGAAAATCAGATGAAAAAATTTTAGGTATATTTTTATTAATAATGGGAAACTCTAATACTTGTTACACCGTAATTATTTTACATAGTAAAGGTATAAGAAAAAATTAAAAAAAGCTACTTTGTCCATCCTATCATTAGAAAATGTATTAAAAAAACATATTTTAAAGCTCAAAAAAATCATTCTACTAATTCTGCCAAGTGGATGATAAGAAGGATAATATATACATAATTTTCATATGAATCCAAAATGCCGTCCATATTTCGAAGATTTAAAAATTATTATAGCTACAACAGCATCAATTATTAAAGATATTCCAAGTGAACATACAACAGCAGCTCCTTAAAGGGAATAAAACACAGAAAAGCTGAAAATCATTTTGAGAAAAGTTCTCAGGAGTTCTGGATTTAAAAAATAGACATCAGGCTTAGTGAGAAACAGAGCATCGAAAATAAGAGCAACTATTACAGGATCCTTGTAATAAATAAAATGCTGACTTAGTTTCTTATCCCGCTTATTCAGCTTATTTTAAGTGCCTGAGTCTCACCTTCACATTACGTGTTTGTTTTCTCCAAGTGGCTTGAGGAGCCATTTGGTTGTGAATTGATCTTCCTAGAGAAACTTGTCAGATTTAGTTTTTCCTTTTATTTTTTCTAGATTTCCACTTCCGAACTGATTTGAGACTCCTCCACCGTGAAAACTGCATGACACTCAAAAATATCGCTCTTCTCTGGTCCCAAGAGATCTCAAAATCTGTCTATCCGATCGGAGAATCGGGTAGCTGCAGATTTCACTCTTCTTGCACTACAAGACGAGAGTATCATCCAGTTTCGTGATTCGCATCAGATTTACTGAGTTGATTATTTAATGCATCAAAGTAAGTCCAAATTATAATTTATGGGCTTAAACACTGTAAAAGTACGAAAACAAAAATTATCTCAAAAAAAATAAGATCTATTTCCTTCCAAAATTTCAATCTTCTTTCTTGTTCTAATTCAGATGGAATGGCTCTGATTGAATCAATGAATCTTCTTCTCGTTTCAAACCTAACTTCTCGATCATTAATTTTAGCCAGTTATGATCTTTTCATAGCTCTTACTGCACTAATATGTTCTCTGCTATTAGAATTTAGCCGAAAATTTAATTTTTTTACCGGCTGTCATTCTGTGTTGTTCTATATTTCAAAGGCTGATTTTGATTACATGTATACCCAATGCTAGTCAAACCAACGCATGCAGATATATTTAATCGGAAAAAGGAAATAAAATCCCAAAAAATCATATACTGCTTAGTTGTGACCGTGCAATGGTAAATAACTCTAAATGCTAGAGAATGTACTCTCTTGTAATAAATGTGTATCGGATAAACTATTGGTCATTTTCCAGATCAATCTCTGATAATACACGTATATATCTGAGTTTTATTTTTACTCTGAATTGTATAGAAGCCATCCATTATGTCAAACAATATCCCTACAGCAAAGAAGATTCGAAGCTGTTAAAAGTAAGAGATTCTGTGTTTGATCCTGAAAATGCATCTAAAATCTTTTTGGCTCTGAAACACAGAAACAAGATTTAGTATATCAACCAGTCTGTATCCAGTCTGTAGTCTTTGGACCTTGTATTTGTACAGTCGTATCATGAAACAAAATAATTATTTTATACCTCCCTTTTAACTTTAGAATAGGTCTTAAGATACAATATTTTGAATGGGCTTGGAAAATGTTGTATTTATCAAATTGATTTGGTAACAATGTTTAATACTTCAGAGCAATACGTAACTGAACGAAGCATAACAG
>BGPR01001154.1:36041-54821 GCA_013235015.1 Araneus ventricosus | reverse complement strand
TATTGTCTCTCTTTTATCCCTTTAATGAAGACACACTCGGGTACAAAAAATAATGGCGCCCAACGTGGGGTCCCGTTATTTTTTGCAATTGTGTGTGTCTGTAACCATTCCTTAAGTAAGTAAATAATTATAAATGGTATTGTCTCTCTTTTATCCCTTTAATGAAGACACACTCGGCTACAAAAAATAAAGGGGCCCATTACAAAGCACAAGTTATATTTTTATTTAATATATTTAAAATTTTTACAAGCATAAGGTAAATGTTTACTCTTAGATCAAATTGCTTTCAAAGCCCTATCACGGTACAAATCATAATGAGTATTTCATTTCTCAAGAATCAAATTCTACTCGAGTTATAAAAGCGAAAAAAATCCAGCTAAAACATTTTTGGAATCCAGTGTCCAACATATTATAGAAAACATAACTAACTTCACAGCACAGCGAAATACGATAAGTAGATAGATATAACATAATGTGCGCAGTTTTGCTTGTGTTGTCAGTAGCATCAATTCCTTCCATTGATTATCCACACGGCGATTTTAATATAGGTCGTCGTTCTTTTCGTAACATAACAGATTTTTTTTTCCTAAAAAATTTGATGTCCTCCCTCTGGGGTGGTGGCGAGAATATAAAGGGAAGTCCCAGCCCAGGTGTCATCTTCGTCATCTGTCCGCGGTTCAAAATTATGCGGTCCATCCCAAAATAACCCTCGTGTTGCTTCAAAACGGGACGCTAATATAACTAAACTCAAAAATTTCATGGTTTCCACTTTCTCGCGCGATATAAATTTTCTCGTACAAAGAAAGCATAAAAATCATTTTGATGAATCAACCCTATATGGATTCTCTGGATCGGGAAAGACATGTTTTTGAATTATGCCGTTCTTTATTATATGTGAACATTATTTTCATAAACCTGTACATTTGAATCCTCCACGAGTCAAAAATTCAACTTTTTGGAAAAATGCAATATTTACCAACAGAATAAAAGTCCTATGATATAACATAAGCAATACGGTAAAAGATACAAAAACACAATAAAAATCAATGAAAACCAGAAGAATCCGGGAGGGAACGTTTTCAATGGTCACTCCCCGCTGGGTTATAAAATTAAGATATGGGATAATATTCTGTAGAGGAACCGACTAACAATGGCGAAAACAAGGTTCTTCTGTCAATGCCATTGTCCCACCCAACCAATACAGTTGCTGTCATGGCATCAGCCACGGGGACATGGGGCAGTGTTCTGTCAATGCCACTGTCCCATGTCCACCTAACCGGTAAAGTTGCTGTCATGGCATCAGGCACGGGGATATGGGGCGGCGTTCTGTCAATGCCACTCTGTGTGCAAATGAACGCAATTTTGATGATTCTGAACGATTTACTTCTGTCTTATACCGAAAATCTAACTTTTGGAATTGTGTCTGTGTGTACGTAGACATGTGAACTTTATAATTCAAGAATCAATGATCACCGTGAAAAAGATTTGGTGCGTGGTTTATACGCAAAAGGGAGCCGCAATGATGTACTAATGTCTCGGCTTCGAGGCCGAAGCTTTCTTGGCTCAAAACCCTATTCCACCATATATCTATGAGCCTGGTTCAAATTAAAGTTGCCGTCTAAATTCATACTTCCCCAAGGTAAGAGGTCGGAAGCTTGGAGATGAAAGTATCGGTTCGGGTGAAGTCTTCATCATCTGAAGAATGCTCAAAATGTTGACGTCCTTTCGCAAAATAACCTTAGATCTGCTTATATACGGGACGTTAATATATCCAATTAAATTAGACTATGCACTGAAATAGTAGATCTGTATCGAATTTTGGACTAATTTAACAATGTGTATTGCATCTTTCATATATGCACACAAATATTACAGATTGTGGGCAAGATAAACTCAAGTGACCCTAGTGAATGAAATTCGGTGTGCTGCAATTGTTGTGAAAATAGGATTTATGTGTCAAATATGAGTTAAACCCGCTAACATTAAAATATACTTTTCCAAATGCATATTCTACTTTTCAATATACGGTGAAATTTAATTCAAAACACTCCATTCTGAAGATTCATTTTTATAGAAATGCGAAAATCATCTGATGGGTATATTTGAAGATAGTCCAACAGGCAGGATAATAAAAAAGACGCTTTATTTCTGAAATATTCAAGCAAAGCACGAATAGCAGGTGGCAAAACTAAGCAGCACTTTTTTAAATTATGAACACAAGCAGACATCAGATCATTAATAAAAAGTCAGTAACAGCTCTTTCAATAAAGCTCAGCATATATTAACTCACCAGCTTCTACTGCGGGCAAAACAACTAAGCGATCGATTCCTCGCTTGAGTAGCTAGGTATTTATACATTTTCTGACAGGATGTGACGTCGAATAGAATTCTCTCGACGATTCTCCATAAGTCCGTTCCTAATATTGTACAGCATGTCAATGCCAAATGACTGTTCTCCACATTCTTATTGAATGTCAGCAATTTAATCTTCAACGCATCCGCTGTTTCCACTCATCCTGTATCACTCTTAGAGACATCCTTCACATAGATCATCATCCACAACTTTTCACTTTTTTAAGAACGATTGGTTTTTACTCTTTGATTTAAATTTTTTACCATGTTTTTAGGTCAATTTTTCCTTGTTGCAAGCTTTTTATAGACACCTCATACCGTATGACACTGCTTTTAACTGAACTCCTATACTAGGATTTTATAGTAGACCATATGTTTGGCGCAGCATAATCAAAAATGGTTTTTGCGCCAGTAAACTCCACCAAACCAAACCTAATACTGATAGGACCATGATTCTCGTATATTCGAGCACCTTTATTTTGTCGCCAAATCGTCAAGTGGTCGCCAAGGTCAGGGGGCAATCGCTTGGCCTTCAATACGAATCTCTGCCACAAGATTAACATGGCAAAGAAACAACTTAACATATTCGTAACACTAGAATCATTTTTCACACAAAACGATCAGGAACAAAAGTGTTTCTCATTACTGACATTCATACAGAATAGAAATGTAATTAAGTTATATAATATTATTCCATAACGAATTTCTTAACATAGTTTTTGCCATTCATGTCTAAATAAATATTCAATACATTTTTCATTATTTACCTAAGCTTTTCCCTTCACATTCAATGAAATTATAATTTGAATTTAAAGTCATTGCGTTTATTTAGTTTCACGTTGTTTCCCGTGCAGTGAAAATCTTAAATGCATTTATTTAGGTGCACGTTATTGTGACTACAATTGAGAACAAAAATGTGCCGTCAAACATTGAGACAATAATTTTGTTATTAAAATAACATCAAGTATACTTAATATTTCAGAATAATAAATTCAAACCGGTCATGTCGGAAATACATATTTTGAATTTTATAGTTTCGTAAATATCATTTTCTGCAAACGCATAACAGATTCGGATGTTAATGCCGGAGATTTCAAAATTTAAAAAATCAGAAAACAACAATGACCAGCTATCATTGCAGGAAGCTATTTGGGATACTGTCAGAGCACCTTTGCTGATGCTAAATAAACAATATATAGTTTCAACAAAAATAGGCGAAACCATTTTTGATCACAAGTTATTTGGGATTTTATTATATGCAAGTAAACGAGAAAGAGGAGGAAAGAAGTCCTTTTTTTCACCTTAGTCTTTCACAAGCATCTCGAAAATGGCTTCACTTGTCTTAAATGTCTCCTGAGCCATTCTCCATTCAAACTACGCCAGACATAGTGTGGTCGTATGGTTTCCGAAACCCATGGTTGGCTAGATAGCTTTCCGCTTCGGCCATCACTTTTTCGGTTGAATGGTTCCTCATCAAATAAGGTTATGCGCCCACTCAGCCCTGTTCGGCTCAATAACTGAATGACGTCTTTGGTAGAAAATATTAGAATGATTTTATCCTTCCATACTTGGGCACGGAAGAGTCTGTCGAAGTGTTGTTGGAAATATTTTTTTGGTCATTTGTGTTTCTATTATGAATTTTTCATATTTTAACACATCGAAATAAGCTTGATACTGTTTGTAAAAAGAAAAGTTAGGGACTGTCCATAAATGATGTCACACTTTTTTTCAATATTTTTGACCCCTCCCCCCTTTGTCACAAAGTGTCACACTTCATCATACATGTGGCAAGGGGGAGGGGGTAACGCTATATTACATAAACGTATGCTTCCAGTTCAGAAACAAAGCACTACGATATAGACCATATTTCAAATTTTATTTTTAAACTTTAACTATGTGTTTTAATTACATTTGTGAGCAGGGGGGGTTTCTTTTAATGGTAAGAATTTGTGCTGCTACCATATTCTCAGAATCTACCCTGAATGCCTTTTACGAAAAGAAAGGAATATAAGTGAAAAAAAAATCACACGAAAGTTTTTTGACACCCGATTTAAAAAAATACCCTCAAATTCTGGTAATTTCAAATTAGCTTCAAAATTTAATCAGCTGATTTTAAATGCTTTTATTTTAACCGAAATGTGTGATGTCGCACTTCTTGTTACCCCTTATCAAAATTTCACGCACCCCCCTCCCCCCCCCCTCCAAGCGTGACATCATTTGTGGACGGTCCCTTGTGTTAAATATGAAATGACAACAGAATTTTAGATTTCAAAATAAAAAGCCGTCAGATTTTACTCTTTACATTTTTGTACGCGAAGTGTACAAAGAGAAAGTGCTGGAATCGTGAAAAAATTTATTCTCGAAATTTGAGTATTTTCAAGTTTTAGATCTGCCTGAATCTGAAAAAATAAATTTTCATCTGACACTTATTTTCAGTGCACACGACAGTTAAACAATGAAAGAAGTAAGATGGCCTAAATTTCAAATACTTATCAAAATTTGGGACACATGTGTGATTGGACTGGTGGTTGGCCGGTAGGTATATTTGAATGGCTGTGAAACAACTCAAGAACGCAGCAAGCTAGATGCATGATCTGTAGTGGATGATCTTTGGTCCAAAATCTTAAATGATTCTCATAGTTTGGAACCAATGGATAAATTGGAAAGGAAATCGTGGATTTTTGAGGGAACTCTAATATTCCTTTCATTATTTGACGAAACTAAACACAAAGCATTCCGTATTGAGGAATTATACCAGGTTAAACAGGAAAGAGCTACCCATCCGTGGTCAATTTTATGAACGTCGTAACGATATCTATACGAGAAATGAGACTGAAATCCTAGTAGCACCACCGGCAACGGCCTAAGCATTCCGGCAGAGGTAATTCCCATCATCGGACACCATTACTCTAACCCACTAGAGTTACGCCATTACTCTAGCCCACTAGAGTTACGCCATTNCTCTAGCCCACTAGAGTTACGCCATTACTCTAGCCCACTACAGAGGCGGGAATCCGCATATTTATGTGGCGACTTCTCATCTATTTATTCGTAATGCCCCCAATGGGAGTTGAAGAAGTATCCAAAAAATTCGAGGGAAGAACAATCCCGCAGATTTCAAAAATAGCCCTTTAATAAATATAAATTGGAATTAAAATTCAAAAAGCAACAATTTAATGGGATTTTTAATGGGATTGATATACCATTGACTTAACTTGCAAAGCTCATTGAAATTAAGATCAGATTGTGTAAAAGCAAAGAGATAGGTAAAAGTAAGATTTATTTTTCGTTTGTGTTATTTACTGTAGTTCCATTTCCTTATAGTATTGTTTTCAGTGCCTCGTGCTTTTAGATGTTTGCTTTATCCACCCGCCTTTCTATGAAAAAATACAATTCCTACTTTTTAGTACACTAACAAAAATATTTTTAAAACTTCATTTTTCATTTCATATATTTTAGCGTTGAATCTGTTTCAAACCTCATTACTATAAATATTATGGAATCATGTAGTCAATTTATTCTCAATTTTACATGCAGGTGGTGCCACTTTACGGAATGAAAAAAATTATCAATTAAAATTTAGTCGAATCAAATTCATTTTAAGATTTTAACAATGTATTTTCATCGGGACGCACAAACTTATATAATTACAGAGCTCTAGCACATAAAGAAGTGAGTGAAAAATCGGTTACATGAAACAAGTCGAGTTAAATAGGATGATTAAAAAATGAAAGACAATTTTATATTCGCGGAATTTTGTATAATATATATTATAATATAATACGTTCTACTCGAATCAGATTTAGCGCAACAGCGACTGGAAAGAGAACGGGCTAAACTCAAAGCAATGGTTGCCACCCCCTCCCCCCGCAGGCCTAAATCCTGGATTCGCCACTGACGGTAGCCATCTCCATAATCGTGTTTCCACCAGAACTTTGCAAAGGGAGAATCATGATGATATTCATTTATGGAAAATTGGCCATTCGGAAACCACGTAATGCTTAAAAGCAACGCCAACGGTGGAGATCACACAGGAATGGCAGAAAGTAATCTGGTTTGATGAATCCGTGTTCATTCTTTCAGACCACCGCACAGTGCGATATTTTCGCAATATATAGGGGGACAACATTATTTAGGCCAAACTCAGTGGGTTAAATATAAACCGTTAAAGGTTTTTTTATATGAGCAGATTATATTGATAATATAAAAGCAGTTAAAGGCAGGCTTAAGACATATTTTGACTTGATTATAAATACGAAATTTTAATTTTTTGGTTATTAACTGTGTATATCTGAATAGTCACCATTGATACAGTAAATGAACTTCCGTCATAGCAATTTTTAATTGAAGATCTCCGCTTGTATGCATTTTTTTCTCCCCATCATAACCCAACTTCAAAATTATTAAACACATCCACGAAAGGTACTACAATAAAAAAACCTAGGGAGAAAAAATGGCACAATTTACAATTTCTGCTGAATCTGTGTTGCCTTCTCTGCGAAGTAGCACTTCAGCCGCCATTGATATCCCTTCCATGCTTGGTGTTTCCAGGAAGTGTTGAATTCAATTTTTAAAGACTTTCTGCGGCCTTCCAGATCTTTTACCCTATCCGGGGTTTGAAATAGTTTCTATACTTCCTGTAGCAATTAAATGAAATTATGTAATTAAATGAATTACGAAAAATTGATTTTTAGGACGCGTTCACTGTGGCTGAGCAACTTCGATCATTTTTGTTCAAATTTTTGGTTAACTCTTCTGATTATAACCAAGTTTTTAAACTTTCTTCTCATAGAAACGGGCACCAAACTCTTATAATAACTGAACAAAGCACCTATTCTCTATTCTTTGGCGTTACCGAACCAAACGTCGAAAAATATTCGGCACAAAATTTGAGAAGTCATTTGTAATAAAGGAGACTTTCCATAAGTTTTGCAAATATTCGCAAGCATATTTAATTATTTCGTATAAGCTACAAGTAATTCTTTCCGTAAAACACAATTACACATTAGTACATTATATCGCATTATACCAAAACTCAAGTTCAAATTGACTGAGTTTTTCCTCTCAAGGAAAAAACTTCTACGATCAATTCTTATGGTGCTCATGATTAACTTAAAAGCACATAAATTTAAATCTTATGTAAACTAACTTTGATATTTCTACAAAAAAAGCGCACAACCACTACTAGCACACAGAAACACAGTGTACTCATCAAGCAAATATAGACGAATGACACGACGCTTAAAACACCTGACAGACAAAGCGCAGATGGTCGGCAGGTCCGAACTTTTTTCTATTGTTCGGTGCGGTTTTTTGGAATGTAAATCTTAGTTCGAGGCAACATGGTTTATTCCCTTTGTAAATAAACAATTTTTTCTGCGTAGACAAGTAAGCAAATTCAGTTCTGTCCCTCTAGATTACGAAAATGCCACACTGTGCACTAACGCGTTTATGGGCCGAGATTGTCCAGTGAGGAGTACATTTCTGCCTGCCTGCCTGTCAACGTCTGTGAAGCACAGAGGCCCCTCTGGACTCTTGGTCCACTCGTTCTCCTGTGTGGGAGGAAATTGGTGCCCAGCGTTAACATTACTGAATATTTGTGGGGATATCTAGAGTCCAAACTCTGCTGTATTTCCACTGTCGACCACACTTTGGGAATTAGGGACCGGTCTGCACGAGGATCCCCGATCCAAATTCCTTTAACGTTTCAACATGACTATGAACCCATTCCACAACGCATATAATTCAATTCACGGAAGGTTGGTACAAACCCATATTAGCATTTTTATTTCACAAGTTGACAAAATGATAAACATCTACTAGCATTTTTAGTATAGTTATTTGCGGGTTTATTTCAAATTATAATATATGGCACTTCAATTTTAACTAAAACTACTATGATAACATAAACGTCAATTTTATTCAACTACTGTATCAAGTTTCGTTATTATTTTCAATGAACGGTCGTAATGTTACTCTGGAAACAAAACGCTCGCTACTTCCAATCGAAATTATGAACAATCAAAACCTTTTCTGAAATGCTAACCGCAAGTCGACTTTGACCAACTAGGATAAGTATACAGCAATTGTTGACAGAGCAAGAACAAGAGATATAAGCTAATACTTGCCCTGGTCATGCATACGATAATTTCACGAGTCCCAAGTGAAATCTATCCGATGATTTCCGACTACCAATGTCGACGCAGACGCTCAATGAAAATAAATTGAATTATTTTGGGAACCGCAAGTCACGGTTTTTCGGAAATCGAACTTTTTGCAAGAATCTATTCTTTAGAGGTAGACACACAGTACGAGGCAGAAACGTCTTATTTAAGTTAGTGATTTGGTTCAACCCTTTGCGGCGCAAGGCATTAATATTTTTGAAATATAATGAAAAACAACATGAATGGGTATAGTTTATTAACTAGACGAAGAATCTGCAAAAAAATTTAAGAAAACTTGCTTCATTCCGAGGGAGGTCCTCCCCTTTGGGGTCACCCCTTCATACGAGAACCCCCCTTGGATATAGCCACCTTGATACACTCAAAAAGTATTGTTGAATCTTGCAGAAAATCAATTAAAATTTCAAGAATATTGGAGGAAAATTTTGGAGTTAATTTGCTAAAATTGTAAACGTCCAGAACTGAAAGAAATTCTCATCTCCGAGTTAAGGAATTTTCCAAAACTCTCTAATAATTCCTATTCCGAAACGAAATTTCACAAGGCTACTATGCACATTCCAATAGGAGTACTATTAGCCCTATTCTAAACCCATTATTTTCCATTTATAGTTGAATTTAACGGCTGAGAAGCGAGTGAAATTAAGTGCGCCATCAGCTGGCACAATGTGCCGCAAAGGGTTAATGTCACAAGGGCCAATTTGCCCATACTGCGCCAAACGTTCGTTATTTTCAAATCGCATAAAAATTTTAAAACATTGCAACTGTTGAAACTAAATCATTTTAAAAAGTTGAATTACACTAGGAAAAGCAAAATAGACATCAGGATTGGCCCCAAGGATGTCAATTTAATGAACGATATGTGCACCATAGTGGGCTTGCCTTTTATACCCAAAGTTTCTGCATGTACATAAAATATGTGTAATTGCATTTTATGTGTCAAACATGTTAAATATAGGAGCTGGATCAAAGCATAAAAAGTGGCTGCGAGTTAAAAACGTGTCTCCTACCCTTAGTCTTGTCAAAATGACAGTATTTCCTAATATAGCGAGGTTTCCAAAACCTTTGAATGAAGACTGGATTTTATAACGTTTGTCTGTCCGTCCCAGATTCTTTGCCATATTCGATGTTGAGAACTTGACGGCCAGCAAGGCATTAAAGGAACAAACGTTTCTAGAGTTGCATTTTCGGTTTACAGCCTTATCCCAGTTCTCCTTTCCTGGGATTCCAGAGTGTCCAGGAATCCAACAGCATTTGATTAGGATAGCGAGTATTGTACGTTGCAGCTCAAAAACAATAGAAGGGGACCATATGGAGTACCCCATCACGTTGGACTACCCAATTTGGATGCTTGCACTCAACAAAAAAATGGATGCCGTCCCGAAACTGTTAGATTGCATTCTAGTTGAATTTGAAACCATGTCATTGTTGGCCATTTAAAATATCTAATGGCCCAGATTACAAGAACCAATATTAAGACAATAAAATACATTTAATTTTTCATACCAGATATGAACAAAACTGCGATATATATATAAAAGGCTTTTTTGCTTTTAAGTAGTTTTACTATAACTTCACAAATACGTACATTAATTCTTAAGTTGCATACACCCCTTACGTCAAGGCATTTTAACGTTTAATTTGAAAGTATAGCGCACTTGCAGCACTGAAGGTTAATTAGGCATCCGAAGGGGTTTAATCTGAAACGAAATTTGTCAGAGATGGGAACAGTTGGTGGAAACAGTTCTTTAGTTTTCCAACAAATATCCTACTGTGATCTATGGCATTTCTGAAATAACCAATTCAATTATAACATTGAATGTGCTTGCTATATAGGAAACCGAAATTTCAAGAAAATTCAATACCGCGTCTGAATAAAAACACTGAGGTAACATTTTATAAGCGAATATTTCTCGGAAACAACGCTAACACTCGCTAGAAAGGCAATAAACTTGCTTGTTTGTTAATCTTATGCATTAAGTCATACAGACAATTTCGATTTATGTATGATTTAAGTGGAAAATTAAAGGGGAGATTAAAAATTGCATCAGCATGTTTAAACACATTACAAAAATTGAAAATCTCCACTAAAAGGCAATGACAGTTCAGCTAGCGAATAATTATGTATTAAATTTGATAGAAAAGCCGTTCGAGGATCTCAAGACTATAGATGGGATAGTCCTTGTTTCCACTTTTTGGAAGAAACAAATACTTGTCTTAACATGTTAATAGCCTTGAGAAGCAAGTATTTGATCACCGCGTGAATCGTATAATTCATAACTTCTATCCAATTAGGTTAGAAAGTGGAGAAGGAGCAATCTCATTAGATGGTTCGAATTTCAGACGCAAGTCATGTCGACAAACGTGTTAACCTTAGTTGTAGACGAAAACGGCTTTTCAACAACTGGACTCCAATAACGCGGATTTGACACATTAAATCTTGCTTCCTAAAGTTTCACCTAAAGTTTCAAATAACTTTCACACTGCTATTGGTTCTTTTCACTTTCAGTTACCGTCATTTCAGGTAGTTTATATTCTTCCGAATAATCTTAAACCCTAATGGCTCGTATTTGGCAGATTAAAATAATTCCAATTTTGGAATCTAAAACGTCCGATAAATTTCAAAGTACTACCACTTGAATTCTATTGCTTAGTATGAAAATACAAATTGTATAGAAAGCATTTTCTTGAATTCAAAATTCTTTAATGATATTTAAATTTAACAAATAGACAGCAAAAGCGGAATTTATAACAAACTACTCTAAGTTACGAAAAATCAGGTTTATTAATGAAAACATTTGTCTTATTACATGAAAAAGAATTTACAGTTTACATTAAATTTTCAAGTACATAGCTGTTACACACATGGAAGGAAATTAGAATTACACTAGAGGCAAGTTTCACTGAAATTGAATCTTAAGGTTTACGAAGTTAAATTACAATCCGATTACAAGAAACCATCAGTTATAACTTTAGACGTAAAAGTCTGAAAAGACTCAAACATAACAGTATAGTTCACTAGAGATTGAATTTGATTTGTGTATAAAAAGCAAAACAAATATACATAATATCGATTCATTAATATCTGAAAACTTCGTTTTCATAAGACTTATAATATCATTCATTCACATTTAAATATTTGGAGTGGTGACAATACAAGTAGATGTTAATACCATTATAATGTACTGCAATGGGAATTCTGCCCATCTAGCATGCGCTTTGATGACAAAATTCTCATAAAATAACATACAAACAAGAAATATACAACAGTAATAAATACAAATAGAAATGTCAAAAATAAGAAAAAATAATTTCATTCTAGTTTAATTTTCAATTAAAAACCAAGCATCAGAACCATCAATCCGTTAAATATTTTCCAAGATATTTTGAACAATGTCATTACCAGTTTTAGCGAGCGTATATTCTACCAAGTCCAAAATAGACGATTACCGTTAGAAATGAATAAAGCCATCAATTAAGGAAAAATAATTACAATACTTAATACCGTGATAACATTAGAATCTTCAAATTTATCATCGAGACTTCACTCCAA
The DNA here is from genome assembly GCA_013235015.1 of Araneus ventricosus. NCBI lineage: Eukaryota > Metazoa > Arthropoda > Arachnida > Araneae > Araneidae > Araneus > Araneus ventricosus. The sequence goes on along the minus strand of BGPR01001154.1, from coordinate 42,737 downwards.
TAAAAATTTACTAGTGTCGAATTTTCGTGCATTTTCTACACAATAAGCACAAATGGTTGGACTTTCGAAAGACCAACGCAACAACAGAAATCAATTTGAAAATTTTAAATCTTTAAGTATTTGCACTATCATTTATCGGTACGAGTCGATATATTTTTCCCATGACATTTTCATATAAGCACAAATAAAGGGACATCTATACGATGCAATGCACCACTTTAACACACATACCGATATAAAGAATCATGAAATAGAATTATACAGAATCGTAATCAATAGTTGCAAATAGATTAGCAATTTACATCTAAAATTTGTACACGAGTTTCATTTAAATAAATTTTAGTTTCAATATTAGAATCAAGATGGGAATATGTAGACGAGACTTCCGTACCGCTTTAGCATACAAAACGGAGTGGTCTACACTAGAAAAAACACGTTTAAATCGCAAGTCTCGCATCAATCTCCAAGAACTTACAAATTACCCTATTTAGATAGACCAAGGCCAGATTACAACGCAATTATGAGAGAATAGTGGTAAAGTTTCTTTAACATTTTTTATACATTGAGAATGTTAATTTGTATATCAAAATTTGAACATGGGCGAGATATGCGCCTTTTAAACTCTTCAGCCTACATCGATTTAAGTGGGCAAGATTAATCATCAATAATTGAAGAAAAAGCAACGAGAGAGTCGTTTTCTCAAATAAAGTTTTTAAAATGTATTTGAATTTACTACCCAAGCTAAATGAATACAATATTTAATACATTGGCAAAGCATTTATTAAAATGTGCAATGAAAGGAAAAATTCAAAGCTACTCTCCGGCAAGGAATTCAACTTAACCCTTTGCACTCCGAAAGAAAAGATGCATAATTATACATTGTCGATGAAAGGATTGATTTCTCTTGAAGCTGGAAAATATTTTATTTCAATGAACAAAAATTAACGTGCGCCTTCGTTATTATATGGATTTCATAATCTATTCAACAAGAATGTAAAACATGCATCTTTCAGAATGTCGAGTCTGACTGGACACAAGAAAGCAAAGGGAAATAAATTTAAAAAGAAAATTACAATTTATTGTGATTCAAGTCTACGTACAGTAAGTAAAGTTATACGTCATTTTTAAGCGATTACAAATTCTTGAAAGAATGGCACACTTAATAAAATATGTCACTGGAGAGAAATACATACCATGATTCTAGATCTTCAAATTTACAAAATATTTTAATGCAAGAAAAAATACTCGTGCATTTAGTTTGAATCATTGGAAGTACACAAAACATATCTGTGTTTTGTACTTCTCTAAATGTGAAATTATATTTTAAAAATATTGTCTAGATGTCATTGAAGTCTTCAATACAATCTATATTATATTGCTCGACTCTGAATTTTAACTAGCCGAGATAGGTTGGACGATGCATTTCGTTAATTAAAAAACTTCTTTCCGTTCGTTTCAGCCGCTTTAAGAGTAAGATTCTTTATTATTGCGTCACGAAAAATGTCGTGAAGTGTTAAAGCTTCATAATCGTATAAAGCTGCCAACGACTCTAAGTGGAGAGTTAAATTTAACTTTCAAATCGGTTTAAGAAAAAGCGAGATTTAATAGCTTATTTCGATTAATTGAGCGAGATCCCATGTTTAACTTGTTCCAACAAAGTTAAATTTCCTTATTTATGAAGAAAGTTGATTATCCTCGACATGAAGGGATACCATTTTTTTTATTGCAAACTTTCCTTTCAATACGCGACTTTGGAATATTTGGAAAGAATTGACAAACTTTAAATTTAGTTTACTGGAGACAAATTCATCTGTGGCGACAATATTACTCATCTTAAGAATTTAAACCAACTATCTGGTTGGAATAGAGGGTAGCGTTTAATGTGGGCATTTATCGTTGGGTTAGATAAGGGCACAACGGCTGTGGTTGGAAATAGAAGAGAATGAAAGCAAGGGGATCCCAATAGCCAAGTATGAAAATTCTACGAATTAAACCCAATACACACGATGCAACGATACAATTTAAACGCTTAAATACTCTGAGGACTCTTTACAGGAAGCAGAGAAAGATCCACACATCTCATTGCAATTAAATTCTCAAAAAGAGATGCAGTTCATTTGCCTTATGAATGAAATTCCTCATCTAAAGATACAAATTCGTAATCTCGATTTTTTAAAAGGACTGAAAATTTCACAAGAAAACCTTTCTATATGATGGTCAGAACAGGGAGAATGTAAATTGCCAACTGTTTAGACAACTACAAATATCCAGTATATGAAGGCGTCTTATAGAAATTCCGATATAAATTACCAGCAAAACTGATGGAATTTTTACAGTGAGCAAATTAAATTTATATACGACCGGAGGCGAAATTAAATGCTTTTAAATTATTGGTGCGGTTATAATCAAAATCCAACAATTAATCGTAAGTCTACGATTTATGGGAATTACTATTAGTTGCAAAGCGTCTTATAAATTCTGCGTTTTCACCCGAATCTACAATTACCTATTCACCATGCGTTTCAAATTCCTAGGCATTTCGACTTCGATGGTGATCAGTCATCGAGTTCAAAAATACCTTTAGGAATTTAGAAGACTGTCAGTTAACTGGCTAGCACAGCAACCGACAATCTGTCTTTGCGAGTTAAAGTTCTAAGGCTTTAAATTCTGAACTATACCCACTGAATAAAAATATTAAAGCGATTAAAATGCAATTCAGTTTTAATTCTTGGATTAGTGTGCATCATTAAATTAAGACTTGCATTTGCTTATGGCAGATGCTAAAAGATTCTAAAAACCATTTCATTGCTAAATAACCGACTACTAAACACTATACAATCGACTAATGCATCAAATCGCGAAAATCTAATAGATATTACAATTCCATCAGTTTTGCTTTGTATGCAGGAGATTAAACCGTTCGTTGACGTTCAATTCTTCGGCAAGTGGAAGTAAATTTGTTTTCCCGAGAAATTAATTTTAAAAATTGGACTAAGAAACTCAATCTTCAACAAAACCATGATGTATTTAAAATTCAATTCCTCACTGGACAATATATACACTTCATTTAATTAAAATTTAAAATTTTAAACTATTTAAAATTTTAACTTCTTTATGTTCAATAGTTGGAATTACTAGCCTATTAAGTCAATCGACGCGCATTAAAAACCAAGAAGCGGCAATTAAAAACTAACCATAATAATTCGTGCAAATTTTAAGGCACCCAAAACCCTCCAATTTTGGGAAGAACTACCTTCAAGATTGCTTTAAAAAAAACGAGGAAACTATTGACTTGCTTAATGGATTGAAAATCCTTGCGACAAGACCTGAAATACACCGAGAAGATTTCTTGCCAAATGCAAGAGTTACTGCAGAATAAAAGCCTCCACTGCAATACGATACAAAAGTGTGTATGGGAGATCTCAGATTTTAAAATGCTTTATATTGCGAATGTGAACCAGACAAGTTCCGTCAACGTGCACCAACCGTTACACCTACCAAAAGTTAAAGCGCTTCGCAAAGGATTCTTGAAAAGTACAACATACTTTAATATTTAGTTGGTGTCGTGTTTATTGAAGGAAGAACTAAACACGAATTGTTCCATCATATCCAATAAAGCAACATTGAAATTAAAACTGGGAGATAAATGGACGAAGCATATTTCCTTTCAAAATTGAAATGAACATATTCAAAAGAAAGAATTTCGCAGTTTAAACTGTTACAATCTTCTCGGTTTAAAATTTAAACTTGTGGAACAACGGAATCGAACAATGCAATTCTTTGAAACGTTTTGGTAGTGATGTTGGCCAGGCATCAAAATCAAAACGCTTTGAATTTTTAGAAGCAAAAGGAGGTCTTGATAGCATGCCGGCGAAGCCTCAGACCGCCTTAAGCTAAACGATTGAAGTTAAAATTCCATATAGATATTGGAGTACTCGAGATTGTAGCCTTTTAAACAGATCGCGTATCACTAGGAGTTTGTCAGAAACTTCGATTTATCTCTAATCTATTGCGAAATTCATATCCCAATATTCAAAAATCCAAAGGCATCAACTAGAAGTCGGATAAAGAATAAGGATTACTTGCACAAGAGTACAAGAATAAGGATTGCCTGGTTCACACGTTTTGAACATCTGAAACCGATCTATTTTTAAAGCAGACAAGATTGTTTATATTATTGTAGGGGGCATTAATTGCTTCACAACATTTAAGTTTCCAATACATTACAAAGCCACAGGTTTAAATATTCATTGATCGGGGCGATTTGAAGTCGAAAATCACTAGGTAGTCAAAACGTTGAAATTATTTACCTTAACTCTTGGATAAAAGGTAAAATCCTTTCATTAAAGTTGAGGACAATAAATGGGATTCTTCAATATAGTGAAAGATCTTTATACAATACTATATGAAGGATCTAAAGCCGTTGAAACCGGTTGCCACATTACTCATATTGGCAATTTTAGGCGAAGCTAATAGATGAATTAGAGGAACTGCGTCTGAAGTCTTCCAAATTTAAATTAACCCTAGCTCAGCTGGCACTGCTTGCCATTCAGTATCAGAATCTTCAGCATATGTACCCATTTAGAAATGGATCTTATTTCCAAGAGCATTCACAATTTAAGAGAAACAATTTGTCCTTCTAGAAATATTTAAGATTTTCTCATTTGTCAAGGTCAACGTTTATTACTTCATTAGTCATGAATCCAATTTAGTACAGAAGGTATTTATGTAATTTTAGTGCCTTGGCGCAAGAACTTCTAGTTCGTGAATTGAAGTAAACCGTTGTTAAAGAATTCAAATTTATAATTCAAATGGTTAAAAAATTAGCAAGGTGCAAATTTTCAGTACGCAAAATAGCTAGGAACTATAAGACCTCGAAACGTCTGGACACAGCAAGTAATTAAAATGCAGATTCATGGTTTAGAGTTTCGTATAATTTAAGTAGAGATCTCAGTTCGAGCTTACTACAACCTATTGCAAATTATTTAATTGGTTAAATATTTAGTTTTAAAGATGCCTTAAATCTACCTGTCGAATATACACCGTCCAGCCTTAAGATTAACGTACATTTAACTTATTTAACTTTAATATACACCGAAAAAGTATTACAATTACAAAATGAGAAAACTACCCCTCAACTCGGAAGATGTAGAGAATGATTCAAACCGTCTAAAAGAACGAAGCGAGTACAATCTTAAAAATGCAGACTGTCGTGGACAAGAACATTAATCCATATGTCATGAAGACAGGGTTCAAAACAATTTCAACATGTTCTAAATGAAACATTGAAGATTTACATTTCCAACACAAACATGTTTAAATGAATAAAACAATTTAAACTGTAAGGGAACTTCAAATTAGTTTCAAGAGTTATTGAAATTCATTAAAATTTGAATTGCAGATGGCTAGAGTAAAAAGAATTGCCTACCGAAATTGACTTGCAGCACGTGATGCAAGTGTAGAGGCAATTATTTCGCGTTTATGAAAATTCAACACGCAATTCAAGTTGCAAGTGAAACTAAAATTTATTTAGGCAATTTAAAAATTACCTTTCACTTCATAACGCGTTTAATGGATGTTAAATAAAAATTTAGATACATTCAAATGAAACGGGTGGTTGTAAAATTTTGAAAATTGCAATGACGGCATAAAATTTGATTAACTATAACCAATTGATGCGCAATTGAAGCGAGGTATTTTACAGGACTCGCTCGAAATTCAGCCAACGGATGTTCCATACACAAGGTTTCGCTCGATTCCAAGAACATCGAATCTTGGCCATTGAAATTTTCCGGTATAATTTAAATTATTTGAAATCTTTTGGACGGAAACAAGACTAATCAAGACGCTCGAAAGGATTGTGTTTATCAATATAGCATGCGTTCTTCTATAATAACCAAAACTAATTTCAGTTCCATGGAATTATTTTAATCTCTTCATTAGATGCCATCACCCGTTTAGGATAACTTTTATTATCTCAATTTATTTAAAGTACTCGAGACACTCAAGTCTGTCCAATTGATTTTTGCATTTAGAAGTACAATTTTTACGTTGATTTAAATGGCCAAAATTCGGTAATCCGATGCAAATGTAAGACGTCATTGTATGTTCATGGGTTAAGCAACTGCGACGACATCTCGAAATAAAGGACGATAGAAAATATTGCCATTTAGTTTCTTGTAAATTAATCGCTATGCTTGCTTTCATGAATTTTCGCGATTAAAATTTGGGTCTCAATACTGGAGAATTGCAAGATTAAATTAATTATATAAAGTGCATCAAAAGGGAAATAGATTAAATTGATGTTTTAGCCAAAATATTTAATTCTCAAGTCTCCTCAAACCATCATTTGAGAGCCATTTTTCGGAAGATTAAACGTCTTATTGAGGATTATCCCGAATCAAAGGATTATTTGAAATTGCTGTCAATATTCATCGCATCATTTTCTATAGATGTCTCGAATCTATTCCTCAGGAAGTTGGAAGATAAAAATCCTACATTCAAAATTTATAGATTGTGTGCAAACTTTCTTTTAACAAAAAGTGCCATTTTATCTTGGTTGGTAGAGGCAAATTTTTTACTAGACAAAACCATGTATCCGTTTCTCTACTCACACGGCATATATTTAAGAAAATTTCCTACCGATGCATTTGCGAATATTTCAAGTTAACATACAAATTTAAATGCTGCGAGTAG
>BGPR01001154.1:6746-26041 GCA_013235015.1 Araneus ventricosus | reverse complement strand
AGACCTAGTGCATGTTAAATCTTGCACCTCGAGCTCATGGTGGTTAAGTTTATTCTTCGGGATAGGAGGATCACTGATTTGAGAAACGATTTCACTGATGATCAGCAGCGTATGCAGACCTAGTGCATGTTAAATCTTGCACCTCGAGCTCATGGTGGTTAAGTTCATTCTTCGGTATAGGAGGATCACTGATTCGAGAAACGATTTCACTGATGATCAGCAGCGTATGCAGACCTAGTGCATGTTAAATCTTGCACCGCGAGGTCATGGTGGTTAAGTTCACTATTCGGGAAAGGAGGATCACTGATTCAAAAAACAATTTCACTGATGATCAGCAGCGTATGCAGACCAAGTGCATGTTAAATCTTGCACCGCGAGGTCTTGGTGGTTAAGTTTATTCTTCGGGATAGGAGGATCGCTGATTCGAGAAACGATTTCAATGATAATCAGCAGTGTATGCAGATACAGTGTATGTTAAATCTTGCACCGCGAGGTTATGGTGGTTAAGTTCACTCTTCGTGATATGAGGATCATTGATTCGATAAACGATTTCAATGGTAATCAGCAGCGTATGCAGACCTAGGGGTCTATTCTGGTACCCTCGGTTGGGTTGTGGGTTGGGTTCCGTTGTTAACGTGCGGAACCCAACCGGGGATACCATAATAGACCCCCTAATGCATGTTAAATATGTCGCCGCTAGGTGATGGTAGTTCAGGTCACACTTCGGCTTAGGAGGATCACTTATTCGAGATACAATTTCACTAATGATCTACAATGTATACAGGCCTTGTGCTTGTTAACGGGGTCTATTCTCGTACCCGGGTTGGGTTGGTAGCGTCTCGCCTTTCGACCGCGGGACGTTAATGGCTTTTTCTCGACCGAAATAATAGGTCTGATTCTCGTACCTCGGTCGTTTCGAACATCTCGCTTTACGCTAGGAAGTGACATATTTCTGCTGCGCGTGCAGCAAATCAAGCGATCGTTATTGTTTCATAGTTTCAGATTCAGTTTAAGTTTCGAATTGCCAAAGGAACTATGGCGAAGCGTACATTTGCTCCCCAATTCGAAATTATGTTGGATTATTTTGAAAAATATCCACAAATTTTAAGTGGGAAAGTTGATCGCATCTTCTGAAAACACACCGAGGATAAGAGATGGGAAGATTTAACTTCTGCTGTTTTAAGATTTATTATAATGCATCTTTCTTTCTTTCAAAAGTCCATTGTTAAGAGGGTCGATTAAACCATTTATCTTTTAGAATATATACATTTATAATAATATTATACATTTATAGAACATAAATTGCAGTCTTTTTTCCAATATATTGATGTAATTTTACCAGTTTTCTAGAGAGAGGAAAAGTAATAAACTTTTTTCCATGCCATTTATTTTAACATGAATAAATCTTATAAATTAATATTACAAACCATTTGTTTATTTTTCCAATTACATAAGAAAATAAAACATGGAAAAAGTTATTAAATTCAGCAAGATTTCACAGCATTAAAAATATTGCATCTTTATCAAGGAACAAGAAAAATTCTTTTATTGTCAGATTTTGCAATTACTTTGTAAATATTTGACACATTTCTTTGTATTAAAACCCAAATAAAAAAAATTGTAATGATATATACGGAATGAGGAAAGTCATTTCACACTCAATGTTAAAAAATATTGTTGTTTCTTTTGTTCTTTATGTTTGTTTTCTTTTTTGTTTAATATTTTATCAAAAAAATGTTATGCGAGTATATACAGTTTGTATTTAATCAACCAAATTAAATTATTGTTTTCTGCATTCCTGTTTCTTTTATTTAAAACTGAAATCTGTAGCTAAAATCATCTTAGGTAAATTTATTACATATCTTTATAAATTCATGAAACATAACATTTAAAATAACGGAAAATAAGGTTCTAAAACACGTATTGTATAAAAATGATTTATTTTTGTTTAAAATTCATTAAAATGTCTGTAAAAAATATAATATTAGTGTGACCAAAATTGGTGCATAGAAGTGGCCAAAACTGGTGCAAATTGGGTTAATTTATTTAAAAATTCATAACTCATAATCTGAAATATTCTGCAGAAAAATTTTATAACTAGTAGAAAGCCAATGAAATTTGCTAAAAAATAGTATAAGTATGATTTAATATGCTTTAAACAGTCATCCACTGTGAAATTTCAAATTTTCTCAAATGTGACCAAAACTGGAGCATCTACCCTAATTAAATTCAATAATTTAATTTAATAAGACAATATTAAGTAATTAAATCTTTAAATGTAATTGATCTTAGCTGATTCTCAACTGTCATCATTGACAGTCTTAATGGAGTAGTAAAAGATTTAACTACTTTTAAAGATTTAATTACTTTAGATGGTCGTATTAAATTATTAGATTAAATTATTTAAATTCGATAAAAGATTTAACTACTTTTTAAAAAATTTAAAGTAATTGATAAATTCTTCTTCAAATTGGTCAAATGGATTACATTTATCCCGATAAACCCTTTCAAAACACAATTAGCGTCTTAGCAGCCTCCATTTTAAACGAAAATTTGATAAGTTCTGATATGGAAACAACACTTCTCGCTAGCGAATAGCGTTTACGCCAGGTACAGAGCTGGCGAGAAATCGGAGTCCTTTTTCCGACCGAGCGAAATCCCAACCGGTTGGAAAAACGGGTACGAGAATCGCATTTGTCGTTAACTGGCGGAAAAAGTGACGTTTCCAAACCCAACTGGGGTGCGAGAATAGACCCGTAAATCTGCATCATGGGTCCTTTGGTTTTTATGGCGTGCTTATGTGCTACGGTGTCATTTCACCATTTCACTACGGTTCAAAATGTTCAAGTCCGTCTTAGAATAGCTCACGCATATTATTTTGAATGCTATGTTCAATGAATAAGAATCGACTTTTGAACTAGTTTACTGAACGTGAATGCTCTTAACGGAACGTTAATCTAACTAAACTATGGTAAACCCCCAATACATTCCAAGCAGCTTTGAATCGGGATTTAACCCTTTATTTAAGAAGATTTTATCTGGGAAAGGAATAATACACAATAAAAAGGCCCGACAGAATAAAATAAGAAAGAGGAAAGAGTCAAATTCATTCTAATTATATTACAATCCGAAACAAAATCTCAGCAAATTAGCTAAGGGTGTGTAAATGATATCAATTGAATTCATTATAGTTTTGTACAAATATTCTCCCTCTTTTAGCTTTTTGTTCTGACCTCATTTTCCGATGAATGCTTTCGCAACAATTGGTTTTAATAATAGAGGCTTCTGAAAGTATGCGAGACAAAATTTCTCTGTATCTGAATGTAGCATTCTCATTTTCTGTATCAGTTGCATTTGTTTTTCCTTTTCGTCTTCTGCAAATAAATTATCTTATAGAAACATTTTATGTTTAATTTTTATTTTTGACAAATGTTCTTCGTTTGATATTCTTATTCATAGGATCAGAAAGTTTCTGACTCAATTGCTATTTAAAGAAACAAAATAAAGAGGGAAATAATTGGGCATTTCAATATTTGTTTCATCCAAATTATTATGTATTACTCAATATTTTTTTGCTCAGATTTTAGTTCACCAGTGGCCTAGTGGACTAACTCATGGCAGACGAGAATAAATCTGAGGGAAAAAAGTCGATGGTTCTATCCCCTGGCTGTGATTCAGAAAGCATTATTCATTCTTGGTAGATCGAAGTGCAAAGAAATGATTACAGAGTTCATGTTGAAGAATTTCCTCTATGCGAGACATAAATGAGGCCCTTTTTCTCATGAAGAAGGCAAGCTATCCCCATATATACAGAGTGTCCACTAAAGTCCTTCTACCCCACATTAACTTGAAAACGGCGACAACTATTGCCACAAACTTGGTGTCTAGGTATAGTGAAGTGACCATGCGCTACACGGTGAGATCGGTTACAACGCCACCTGGCAACAAACAACGGAGTTAGCGTTCCAATCTCGGAAACGGTATAAGATACGGGGAGAAAATCAAATACAACATTGTAGAGCATCTTTTAGTTAGTACGAAAAGACATCTTATGCACAATAATACGAAGAACAAAACGCTTAAAATGCACATTTGTTTGTTCCCATTTTCCGAAATTGTGATGACACAAGACATGGACAAAACGAGAAAATGATTTTTGAGGCCAAAAACCGGCCTCATTATACGTTTTCCTGTGGAAATAGCTCAATCAGCAGGTGCATGGACCTTTCCGCAAACATTGCAGGACTTACGATGAAGTATTACTGTTGCTTGTGATAGAGCACCAACTACTTGCTAAAACGTGTGCAAAGTGAAATTCAAACAAGGGCTTAAATCTGTATTGTAGATGACGGAGAGCACTTTGAACACAGAAATTAAAGGTATATTGTTATAACTAATGGTTTTTCCTTTTCTAACCCCTTCGAAACGTTAAAGTTTTGTAAATATAGAGCAAACAAATTTGTATTTTAAGCTTTCTATTCTTCGTATTAATGTGCACAATGTATCTTTTTGTACTAAATCGATAGCGTTTTATAACTTTGTATTTGACTTTCTTTTCCCATATCTAATACTGTTTTCGAGATAGGAACGCTAACTCCGTTATTTGCCACCAGGTGGCGCTGTAATTTATCTTACCGTGTAGCGCATGGTCACTTTACCTAGACACCAAGTTTATGGCAGTAGTTGTCTCCCTTCTCAAGTTAATGTGGGGTAGGATGACTTTAGTGAACACCCTTTATGAGCTTAGTCAGGCTCCTGCATCAAGTATAACCTAGATACTTCGAGTTTGCGTTAATCAACAGAAGATTCCACTTTTCCCCTTTACCGAGAATCCTTAACTCATGGATTTTAATAGAAATAGTAGAACAATTGAGATCAAAGTTTTCCTACTAGACATTTTAATACTTTTCTAATAGAATGAAATCAACAGGAAATTTTGTTATAAACTCTTTTATATTACCTTAACAAAGTTATAGAAAAAGGCAATAAAAATATCTTATCTTCACCACTTGAGTACGTGATAAACATTAATTTAAAAATGAAAAGTAACTTCATATGAAAAAACACTCTAAGAATGAATAGAGATGAAATGGAGATATCCGAAACTATAAATTGAGCCACACCGGTTTCAATTAAAACATTATAACGTAGATTTCGTGAAACAAGCAATGGTTTTCTTCCCGCTAAAATGTAAATTAAACACCACAAAGGAAAAAGTACAAAAGAAAATACAAAGAAGTTCATCAAAATTAAGGTGTTGAATTAAGAAAATTCTTCGTTAACTTACAATATGTCTATTCCATTATGAAATTCTATAATAATTTAATTAAATAAGAATTTCATTTACTCATATAGAAATATTTTTATACCAATTGGAAAGAATTTTCAGTTACAATTCAGATTTTGAAAAATGCTGTCATGGTATTTCACACAAGAATCACCTCGTCCCCACACTTGGCCATACGGTGAATATGAATAGCCGGACAAACACAAAAACAATCGGGCGATGTGGCCCCCGCATTATAGCCCCATTACGAGCGGCAAATGCCATGTCCCCCACTTTAACGAGTGTACGACCCGTCATCGGTGATGGGTCTTAAGAGCCACACCATCTTTATTGTATCCACATCCAGGAGTTTTATTTTATATAACGGTTTATGAAATAAAAGTCCTGTATTATTATATAGCGGTTTCTCATCCACGTACTTATAGTTCCCCCAGGTGGGATGATCTCATGGTATTTAAGAAATTTCAGAATTTCAACAAATTCAAATTACTTTTTTTATGTTGGAATTATAACTGTTATTTCAACACTAACAAAGTTAGAACTAAACAAAATTTGAATCTTAATTTCAAATTTAATACTCGAAGTGGAATACAATAAAACAAGTTTTAAAAATTGCAGCATTTTGAATAGTTTTGTTAACTATCGGTTGTCTGTTCTTTTGATAGATGGCACTTAGATAAAATTATGGCCTTTCAAAATAAAGAAGGTTCAAATACTTTTATAGGGTTTTCACTCAAACGGTCTTCTGTTACATTCCCATTATAAAGCCTTTCGATTTCCACCCAAACTTCTTTGACAATCATATAATTTAACAGGAGCATTCGATTTGAAAAAGATTTTGATTTACCATTTCAAACATTTTCACTGGAATTAACATATTTTAAAGTGCCCTAGCGATTGAATAAAATATTAGTTCAGAAATCTGAAGAATTTCTGCAAAGCATTTTCTTTACAAGTAATAATCATTCATGCTTTAGACAACTGGTATTATGTAATAGAAGAAAAATAAACATACATCATTTGTCACTTAATAATTTCAGTTGGGAACACTTAAACGTTACAGGAAAAATCAATTTATTTAATGGAATATAATTCGGAGCAAATGGATTTCTTTCACGGCTTCCTTTCTACCAAAGAGTTTCTGTGAAATATTTGTTTTATAAAAAAAAAATCGAAATCGGAAATGAAAATGGTCTTAAGAGTTTCTGCTATTTTAACCTTCCGTCGGCACATTTAATCTGTGAGGTGAAGTACCCATATTTTTTGTGCGTAAGTGCGGTTTGACCGAAAAAGATGAAGGATCTGTATTAGCTTCCTGGCTCCCTACCACTCACACTATTGTGTCGTGGTCATTTCTCTAGTGCTCCTTTAATGTACGTGAGGGGCACGTTAATTTGGTAGATGAGTTGAGCTTGATTACGTTTGTATTTTAATTTCCAAATTTTTCTCAATATTTCTTTTCATATACCTGTAAAAGTTCGTATACCTGTGTACCAACCCCTAATTCAATGATGTTGATCGTTATTTCCATTATATTGTTTCAAAAATGTCGAGTAGGATCTCAACGACAACTAGCGTCATTGCTAAGAAACACTTCGGAAAAAGAAACGTCAGCTCCTTCCTGAAATCCTGGACATTATGTTAGTTGAAATTGCAATGAAATACAAAAAAGTTATTTAAAAACGCAAATATAGCTTTGTATGACCGAATAGATCAGTTTGGTAAGTTTTTCCTTAAGCCTAAGAAAATATCAAACTTTTAATCTCACAGATGAGTTTTGATCGATCGTTTTAGCATTTGTATTGCGCCCTACCGAAGGTAAATTTATACTACTAATGGCTACAATAAAAAATATATAGTATTTGTGGAATCAGAAAAAATTAACTTAAAGAGAAACGTTTAGCAAGAAAGAAAAGCATTAAATCAAACTAGATTTCTGTTCTTAGATTTAATATCAAATGAAAATTGTTGAAGTAATCTGCTGTTATCAGTAGACCGAAGAAAATAAAATAATTAACACTAAATCACAGTTATACTGTTCATGCAAATAAACTCATACAAATAAACAAACGTACATATATATGTACTCAGTAATATACTGGAAATGAACCAATCACGGAGAATTCGCAAAGCGAACAAGAATATAATATATGTGAAAGTGAAGAAGAACATATTTCTGAATTATATACATAAATTAATCGATGTTTCTCGAAAAAAACGATCTATACTTTTTCTTTACATGTATGAAAATTTCAAGAAAATTGAAGTTGTATTTATAACATTGATTAATCTGTCTTGATAAAGAATGTTGAAGAAAAGGAACTTTTTTGCGTTATTTAACAGAAAAATTTTCATATTATTATCGAGAAAATAATTTAAAATAAATAACAGTTGGCTATCACAAGGGGGCATTTATTCGTTAAGCCCAAATATTGGAATTATTTACCGACTTAAGCGCGAATTATCACCAATTAACAAATCATTTTTATTTAGATTTGATTATACTTGAAATAAATCTAAATATGAGTATAAAATAAAATATAGGTATCGATCATTAAAGCGAAAATTTAAATACTTTATCTTCCTTAAAAGCGGAAAAAGAGGAAAATTCCCTATTCTTGCGATATTTTGGTAAAATAATTTTAATATTGGGTTGACATCACACAGTGTGCATTTTGATTGATTAAGAAACATTTTTATTTATTTATATCTATTATAGAATTATCTCTTGTTATGAGGCATTTATACTTTATTTATACACTACTCATTAGAAATGGTTCTAAAGTAAATAGAAATAATGTATAATAGACTGTATTTCTGAAAATAGCTAAATACAGAGTATAGTTAAGGAAAGTTTTAACAATTGACACAGAAAAAGAATAATTGATTTGTTTAAAAACCAATGGAAACTTATTTTATAATTTATTTAGGAGCCGCGGTGACCTAGTGGTAAGTTTTCGGCTTCCGAGCAGGAAGGCCCTAGGTCCGAAACCCGATTCCATTAAAATTCCGTCGTGCATGTGTGCCCGGAGAACCCCATATCTGATGCCGTGGGCCAAACGCTAGCCCGCCTATGTTGTGAGGAAGCTTCGACAGTATAGGGGATCGAAAATTCAAAGTGTGGATAGAATAATAGGCGTAGGGAGCGAAAGCTGTCTTTTAAGTGTACTAGCACGCATGCAATTTTTTTCAACTTTGTTTAATTTCCTCCGGTGCCCCAAGACACTTAGATATTTGCAAAAACAGGATTTTTATGCAAATTTTGAATTAAAAACTAAAAAATGCTTTAAAGAAACGTTTTTACATGGGAAAACGTAGAGGAGAGAAAGAAAAATTGTTTATTTTTATTATTAAATGAATAACATTATTTTTGTTAGTATAATTATTCAGGCACCACAATTACCTTTTCTTTTTTTCATATTTTTCAATATAACACAAGATTACTTTATTTCGAAGACAAAGTTAAACTACTCCTCAATTTCGACTTCTCCTAAACAAAAATACATCGCTACAAAAGAAACTTTGGCAAAAGTGTTCTTTTATTCCTCCCTTCCTTGTTGTTTAAATTAGTCAAAATCGTAAAAATGCCAATTTCTAACTATTTTTGCGGCGCTTGGGCCATCAGAAGATATGAATGAATTTGAATAATAATAAAAGAAACGTAAATTAATATACCCAAAACAAGACTTTCTTATCCGGTGCTAAAGGGAATTTTGAAAATATTTTTTTATAAATATCCAAAAAATGTCATATTTAACTATTTCTGATGCACTGGAAAATACTAATGGATTTCAATAAAAAATATATGTAAACTAATATGCCTAAGACACAATTTTACCACCCCGCTCCAAAATTAATTTCAAAACAAGACAAAAAAAATTGTAAATTTTCATAAAAAATTGAATTTTTAACTATTTTTGGGGCGCTTGGGGCACTGGAAGATATAAATGAATTTCAATAAAAAAATTATATAAACTAATATGCTTAAGACAAAACTTTCCCGCAACATGCCAAAAATATTTTTTTTAAAAAATCCTATACTTTTCGATCCACCTTATTAGACAGGGGGATATCAGCTGAGGTTTGCTCAAAATTACGAAACATCCTAAAATAAACTTCATGTTGCTTCCAAGTGGCATGTTCATATATAACTAAAAACTAACTTAACCTTTAAATTATTTCTGTCATCAACATCCCTTTTTCTCAACTTATACATATCCCACAGAGATGAACACGATAGCAGTGGATAGGATGCTTCTGCACTTCCTTCTGCTTATTTAACTTTGAAACATTTGTTTGATTATAGTACAAATTTTCGTTTCTTGGGTATTCGACCATCCATATTCTAAAAATACAGGTGTGTCGGTGAGTGGACGCACGACAGAATCGAAGCTCCTTGCGCTTTTCTCTGTAACTAAATGTATAATATTAGAATCACTCTCTCTTTCTCTGTTTCTTTTTCTTTGACTTCACTTTCCCAAATGAAAAATAAACATTTAAAAATTACGTAATTATTTATTTATAATAAAGATAATAAGTACAAATATATATAAACTCATTATCTATTTATAATTTATGACTAAAACAGATAAAAAAAATCTAAGCTATACAAGCAGTTGTTGAAAAAAAATATTTACATTTTTATTAATCAGTATATTGAAACAAAATCTAATCTAATCATCACATTCTATCATGAAAAAATTGTTTGGAGATAAATGAAATGTGATACAAATGTCTGAGATTCTGTTTCATTAATAAATCTGGAAAAAAATTGCATCGATGGTTCTGCGAAGCTTTGTCGTTGATACTGCCCGATACTGTTCATAGTTAAATTAAATTCATCAAAAAGAAATTGTACAAGTGACTCTGATTTTTTTATCCGCCAAATTAAAATTAAAATCAACAGCAAAAATAAGTAGCATTTCATGGTAATTATAGCCAATCCATAGAGCAACTAATCTTAGGAAAACCAGGAAATTCCTACCATACTTTGCAAACATTGTTTTCTTCATTGAATTCTACATGTACCAAAGTCCATGTGCACCGTTCGCTAAACCATCAGATACGTCAAACTTTGTTGAATTTATGTAAAATTTCTTTAACAAACTTTTAACTTTAATAAAAGTATGCAGTCTATTCTCTTGAAAAAGCTCAGGCGCGCATTCTGCATCAACATCTTTATACACACAGTCTACGAGAGTATAGGTATACGTTGCTGCATCGATGCGTCTGAACGGGTGTGACGTCCTTCCGTCTCATAACGTGGCCTCATCGATGCGCCTGCGCTGTTATGACGTACTTCCGTTCGTGACGCTCACTTTTTGTATGCCGACTCCCCATCCCGACGCCTGCGTTAAGAAGCTCAGATTCAATAAAATTTATATTTGCTTCCAAACTTTTTGGCAATAAAGCACCGTATGAAGCTATCTTGGATTTTTCCTAATATAGAAAACATTTTAACTGATCTTATATTCATTAGAAACGGAAATTCAAAATCATTCCATATAAATATAACCAAGTATATAATTCTTTAGAACAAACAGCAAATTATTGAGCTGTCTGTGCCAGCAAATTATTGAGCTGACTGTGCTAAAGAATCATACACTGGATTAGAAACAACATATATCAAATGGAAAAACATTTTAACTGATCTTATATTCAATAGAAACGGAAATTCGAAATCATTCCATATAAATATAACCAAGTATATGATTCTTTAGGACAAACAGCAAATTATTGAGCTGTCTGTGCTACAGAATCATACACTTGATTAGAAACAGCATATATCGAATGGAGACATGAAAATTATTAAATATTATGATCCAGTTGAAGTACTTGGGAAAGTTCCCAGGAATGATTACGGGCATGCATATGTAAAAAACAAATTGCACTAATCGGAAGAGAGAAGCTTTTTCAGAATAACTCAATAATTTAAGAACTTTTGTAAATTCAAAATCACTTTCCTCTGATGGCTCTTATTCATGGTATTGAGATACGCATGGTGATTCAATTTAAACAGGAGGTGTTTAGACCTCTCTCTAGGGAAAAATACTTGGTCAATTTCACCCAAATTTCGTGCACATGCTATCCTGAGTATGGGGTTTCGATCTCTGAAAGACAAAAAAATTAGTTCATATTTCTGCCGCTAGGGTATGAAATAGCACTGCGGAGTAGGCAGTTTACATATTTCTTAAAATGCGCAACATCCTCTATTATATGAAGAGTCATGAAGCATTTTTTCACCAAACGAGGACCTGTCATGAAACTGACTTTACCAAATCGCGAGTTACTTGTTAAGCTGTTTTATGAACGTTCCCGCCCACCCCGTTCATTGCGCTGCCTGTTCAAACATTTTTGCAGCATTATTAAGCATTTTCACATGACAGAATGATTTTCAGGTCATTTTCAATATCTTGGCCGCCTTGGTCACCCGATCTAAGCACTTGTGAGTTTTGGCTGTTGGGATATTTATAGAGCTGCGTTTATAAGGGCAATTCTCCGAACTTAGCTGTCTTAAAAGACAGAATTTCGCAGCATGTATATCCCACCTCCAAGCGAATGAGTTGTTAGAAAATGTTGTGCCACGAATTCAATTTCTCGACCAAAGAGTCGGAGAACATATCGAGTTGTATTTGCTCTGATAAGGTAGTTCAACATGTGGTACCAATAAAGTTAATGTACAAATCCTTTTTTAGTCAAACTGTTTAATTTGTGGTTAATTTCATATAATTGCAATAAAAGTTATCACATGGTAAAATAATTTTTCGTTGTTGATATTGATTCCATCTCCACATGATAGTGCACATTGACGATCGTTGTTAGGTATGTTAAGAAATATGTAGATTGCCTGTGTTCCGCAGCGCCATTTCATCCTCTAGCGGTCGAAATATAAACTAATTTCTTTCTTTCAGAAATTGACACATCATGCTCAGGAGAAAGCATGTATGCGAATTTGAGTGAAATTGGCAATGTATATTTCCGCACAGAGAGGTCTAAACACCTCTGTTTAACCCGTTAACGCCCAAATCGATTCTGCTGAATATCTCAAATCTCATTTATTATTGACTACTTAGAGGGGAAAAAAGTGAAATTGAAGCAATTGTTTTGTTAGTTTTGAAATTTCAGCCCGTCCTCATTTGAGGACGCTGGGCGTTCTAGTGATAAAAAGTTAGTCTTGTTAATGAAGTCAATAAATTTTTTCTATGACACATAAAAATTGTAAAGAATTCCTTGTCAAAGTATTTTAGGGAATTTTTTTATTAATTTTTTTAAGATTATTTTAATATTTTAATATCTTCAAAAATATAGACTAAATTTTGTATTTTCAGCATTAAAATTTTAGTTTTTTTGCTAATAATAACCGACAGATAAACAGGACAAATTTTACAAAAATTACTTAATCCAAGTACACGATGCATACATAAAATACTCTAAAATATCTAATATTCATTAAATACATTTAAATACACAAATATCATTATATAAAAAGTAATCTGGAATATCTTTTACTTTAGCAGCACATCTAAGATTTCAATTTAGGGAAAGGTCATATACCTCATAGAGTGGAAAAAATTTAAAAAATTTCTGTTACACTTAATTGGCTTATTTCATTTATAAGACTTTCCGAAATTACGTTTATTCTTATTTCTTTATTGAATTTTGAATATCAGAATCAACTCTTGAAAAATTTACTTTGGTCTTTTTTAGTTCACATTTTATTTTTGATGGAGGTGGTACCACATAATCTTCATTAATTTATCTAAAATTTTGATTTCAGCTCTCTGATACATCAGATACTGCATCATCAAAATCTTTTTCATTTGTTCACTCGTCAACTGGATGGAATTAATATAATATCCATTTCAGTTTGTTCTTAAAACAAATATTCTCGAGCTTTATCAATCCTAATAAACTTACGAGACATACTTTTTACACAAAATTTTCCTAAAAGAAGATAAAATATTAATATTTCCTTTTAAAAAGTTGAACGAATTTTTAATTCAACCATTGCGCACAAAGTGCGAAAAAAGTGCATAATTCTGAAAATTTCAATAAAAGTTGACTGCAAAGCCCAGCGTCCTCAATTGAGGACAGCATTACTTGACTTCATTTTTGAAAAAGAAAATTTCAAAATTACAATATAATTTACCACCGTATTTTTACATAGTACTCTAAAATAAAGTATTATAATAGATGTAATTACTCACATTGTTTACAGTTGATGCAGCTGCTCGAAAACCAAATACATCTGCGAGGCTTCAAAAATCTCAAACCGGCGATGCAAATCACGAAATTATAAACAGAAGAAGCTGCATGAAATTTTTTTGGAATGCTCATCGTAATGTCATCTACCATTGTTAAAAATAAAAAAACTTTTGAAGAAATTAAAAGTTTCTACACTGTTTTCTTCACTGTCCTCAAATGAGGGCTCTGGGCGTTATTGGGTTAATTTGGATCACTCTGTTTAAGAACGATTTCCCCTCTTTATCATAACCATTAACTGTCAAGAATACTCTGATTATTTTTTATTTACGCTACCCTTTACGCCTTCTCATGATTCACGTTACATCTGTAAATCATCCGAATGAACAAAAAGAAGGAAAAGGAATAATTAACGAAAACAGACTGTAAACACAGGAACTTTTATCACCAATGTTCGGAGAACATTTTTACTGACGATACACAGACGTGTGATTTATGTGTATGTCTTTCGTTTTGTACTTACAAAGAGAGGGCACAACTTGGGAAATTCAATTCGGGATGAAACTTGGCATATTAGTAGCATACCATTAGGGTGTTCACCCATCAATCTAAAAAAGTGCAATGGCCAGCCAATTCGGAGGAAATGGCTCTCAAACTTTGGGCACAACTTATATACCAGTAACTCTTCACGGGAAATCAGTGCTCAGATAGATCAGATGTCAGCGCGCTCGCTTATCATTCGGAAGGTCCGCAGTTCGGTCCTGGCTGAGGTTTCTTTATTTTTATTTTTTCAAAAATATTCCAAATTAAATTAAAAATTTGAAAAATATTTTAAATTAAAACTTTAATTATTTTTATGCAGAAAATAACTTTATTTATATGATACTTGAATTACAGATAAAATAATAATAAAAATAATATATAAACGGTAAAATAATTATAAATACATCTTTAATGGTGATAAATATTAACTATACTTAAAATTCTCATTCTAAATTCATTGAAAGTTTTAAATTATTGGGTTTTTATATTCACAAATTCTTCGTTCTTATTTTATCTTGGAAACAGTAGAGAGCAGATGTTAATATATTGAATACATATGCAGATGGTCCAATACTTTAATGCTGGAATAAAAATAGCAGAGAGCAGCTGTTAATCTATTAAATGCGTAGGCAGATGGTCCGAAATTTCAATAATTGAAAAGGGACCAATGGATAAATGGCTTTACTCATTATCGTATGAAATTTTTCGACAGTGCTTTTACTTCTATTCCTTTAGAAGCCCTGAACAAACGAGGTTATTCACCTTGGATTTTGAAGTGTTTCGCATTGATTTTTGATTAAATTAGAATAAGTTAAAGCAGAGACTTAAAATATTCTAAAGTGAGAATGTCTATGTATTATGATACTGCTAGTGAGTCGGAGGTTGAAGATGGAACCACACAAGAATCATTTTACAGTGAAGTGTCAAAGTTGAGATTAAAAGATGCTGTTATTTATTATCAAGGTTTACTGGTTCAAAATAATTTAATTTCATCAGAATCTTCAGCTTCAATTTCTCATGAAGCAATGTTGATGGGTGAAGAAATTTTCCAAAATACTTTGGCCATCCTGGCTGAAAGAATTATTGTGAGTTATGCAGAACTTATTCATGAAAATGAAAGGTGTCAAGAAAGTTATTTTCTGCACGAAAATAATTAAAGTTTTAATTTAAAATATTTTTAATTTAATTTGGAATAATCTTGTGAAAAAACGCAGCCAGGACCGAACTGCGGACCTAGCGAATGGTAATCGAGTGCGCTGACATCTAAGCTATCCGAGCACTGATCGCTTGTGAAGAGTTACTGATATATAAGTTGTGATGAAAGTTTGAGGGCCATTTCCTCCGAATTGACTGGGCATTGCACTTTTTTAGATTAATGGGTGAACACCCTAATGGTTTGCTACTAATATGCCAAGTTTCATCACGAATTGAATTTCCCAAGTCGTGCCCTCTCCTTGTTAATCTTCTTAAGTTTCTCTGTTGGGGAAAGCTAGAAATGTTTATTATTTGCTTTAGATGAGCTGCATGTTGAAGTTTAAGGCTAGGTGCATGCATTAAATTCCTTCGTCAACTAAACAGTTTCGTCGGGTTGCCTTCACCGCGCGATTTCACGGCGACTAAACTGTTTAGTTGCGACGGGTACGCATATATGCGATTTTTAATCTTTCGATTCTTCATTTTTGGGTGCACTCGCTGTCTTTTCATACGCACTGCGCACACTCTGGCAGTGTGTGTCTCTGTGTGTGTCTGTGAGTGCGTTGGCGCTCTACAGGACAGACCGCTGGACTTACAGCTACGAAATTTGGTACGAAAATTCCTTGGAGAGTCCGAATGTGCACCTCGGTGCCGTTTGTTTGAAATTTTATATAGGATTTTAATTAATTAAAAAATAAGCGAAATGTTGGCGTCTTTCCTTGATATCTTTTGACAATATTGAAGCACAAAAATCATTTTTGCACCACCTAAAAGCGCAAAGATTTATCATTTCAATGATATCAATAATAAACGAATTTTTCTCTAATTTTAATGAATTTTAAAATATATTTTTTGCATAATTTACGAAGATATTTTTCATTGCTGCAACTCAATTCAAATCGTTTTCATTGTTTAAACAAACATTTAATTGCATGTCTCTCCATCATTGTTGAAAGATAAGGTAATATCTTAATGCTATGATTTAATCAACATATTTTCATCCAGATAACACGCGGCTGGAAGTAAGATGTGCCGCGCCGTTTTAAAGTTAAAATCAAATGCATATTTTGCAAGAGGAATAAGAGTGAAGTTGATATCGATAATGTGCAATTTGATGTTGCACGACACAGCCAGCTACCTGACTCTATTAGGGACCTTCATGCAGACAACGAACAGAACAGGTGCAAAGCTACTGAAATAACATGAATTAAATGTCTATCACAATTTGAAATTTTTAAGGGAACCGTGAATATTAAATTATGCATAAGAGATTCAATTGAAATTATATTCCCAGTGGACAAGCTGGTCTCCGATGATGGCTGTACACAATGAATACCAAAAAACATCGAATGCGACACGATTATAAATAGCATGAGCTCATTCGAAAAAGCGCCTATCACTATAATTAAAAATTTTTGTCTATTATTGAAGTACTAGAAAATCACCCGTCATGCTATGACGGGTGGAAATTGCCTCCTCATTCGAGAGATTTCCTATGTTTTGTGTTTAAATAGATATATATGCGAGTTTAACATTGATTGAAAACAAATAAAATAAACATATGTATTATGACAGAAAATATTCAGTGTGAAGTATTTTTCGTTGTTTAACAATTTTCCTTGTACTTCGTCTTTCTGTAAATTTTAACGTTGTAAAAAATATTATCAAATTATATCATCACGATTGCACTAAATAATTAGATGCATCGTGACGTCCAAACTATATCACACGCATGATATACCACTGACGTAATTTACTACTTTCTATTAAAAAAAGAAATTAATTTGAAATATATGATTAATATAATTTAAAATTTCTCGGGAATTATTGATCATAGTGAGATAAATTTTATATCAATGGATAGCAAGTTTTATTTCACTATTTTAGAGCTTTTAAATTTGAAATTAGAGCGACAATTACTCTTTTAAATTTAAAATTACTGAAATTTAGGTTCTCTAACCATGAAATAATGCTGTTTAACGTCTCGCAGTGCTATGGAGCGAGTTTTATTATTGGTGACGTCAGAGCGTTACCGAGAGATCTGGGCTATTATATTAGTAATATTGAGTAAATGAATGTTTCATTTGTGTTTATATCACAGGTCACATGAATTAAATTAAGTGAGCCGAAATGACAACTTTTCTTGTAACTCAACATTTTCTTTTCACTCAAATTTTGAAACAAAAAACTGTGTTTAACATAAAATGACTACTTTTTCATTAAAGTCTTTTAAACAATCCTATTCAATGATACCTCATTCATCGCTTAGTTGAGAAAAAGGGATGTTGACAAAGAGATATAAATAATATAAAGTTAAAATTACTGATTTCAAATCATCTGAAATATCAACAAAGAAAAGACCAATTAAGCTAATTAAAATTATGTAATAAAGCACATGCATTATTAATAAAAATAGAGTAACAATTATTAAAAGTATGCAAAATTATTATTTATTTTAAAAGTAATAACTGATAATAAATATAGCGCAAGCCGTCTTTCTATACACTCAATCAATAATTCCGTATCAATCCTAATGATCCCAGACATTTTTAGGGCTAAATTATTTTAAGAATAGCGCACGCTTCTTTAAAACGCCCTTAAGTAAATCTTCGTATAGCTAACGCACTAATTTCAGAGCTCGTCTTGACCTTCACCCTTTGAACGAATTGAGCAGAGCAATTATTTTGTTGCATGTATGCGCGCTCCAGTACAAAAGTTATAGTTACAATATTTTTGTTTTATTCCTGCTATACACTTGATATGTTCACGAACGTCACAACGGATTCTTTGCCCTTGGAAACTAAGTTCTATTGCCATAAATGACCACAATTAAAGAGAATCATTTTGCAGAATCATATTTTATCAAATTACATAAAACTTTGTAAAGAATTTTAAGTACAATAAATTTCGTGTTCGAAATAAAATCCAACAAATCTTCACTCCGTGAAATATGTGGGAAATGGACCTATATCGCTATGCAGTCTTCCATATTTGTTGTAAGAATGGTTTGTTCCCATTTATATTCATTTCACGGATCTGCTACATGTCAGTGGACTTCTACAACATGTATCAATACTTGGAGTTCCAGAATTTCATTTCGTTTCCTTCCACAGCATTTTGGAATTCAGTCTGCCTTTTATGTGTGGAAGAAGCGATGCGTCGTTTCGATCCATGCAAATAGAATTTACTTCATTCTGCTGAATCGGATTGGTTCAAGATTTTATCGAAAAAGAGCTGCATTCATACAGGAAAAGTTCGGTAACTTCTGAACAAATCTTTAGCGCTTGATATTTTTAAAAATATTTCGAACACGGGACAGTTTTCGGAAACATTTTAATAAATTATATAATAGGAAGAGAATAAAATATACATGTGTAATAAAGTGATTTCTCTTATTGCTGCATGACATAGACCATAATAACAGAGTAGATTTCATATTCTTTGTAGACAACAGATTCCTTTAAAATTTTAAAATCTTTCAATAAACCTCATCCATTCTTAATGTTTTGTATAACTTTCTCACGAATTTTGGCATTAAAGTCGTCAGATTCATAAATGCAGAATTAAATCGCCCTAAATAGACAGGTTCCATCATCTACAATAGGTATTTTACAATATTTTTGCAATGCCATTTTGATGGAATGGTTGAGATCTATGGAAAAACTTTCAGACAGTTCGCCAGCCCCAACCACTCGACGGATTTCGAAAATTTTTATTTCATATGGAAGTTTATGACGTCTAAATATGTCATCAAGGATTTTCTTCCTCCACCACCCCCATTTTGCATGCTCTATATGTTTTTCCGATTTTGTCCGAAAATGGGTGTGGGTGGCAGGCGAGCCTTGATGGCATATCTAGACGTCATAAGCTTCCATATGAAACAAAACTGATCGAAATCCGTCGAGTGGTTGGGGCTGACGAACTATCTAAAGGTTTTACCATATTTTTTTAAATATATAGATGTTATTCGATGTGAATTTTCTTAACTAAATAGACAATCAATCATGAAAACAAAAAATATATGCGAAATTTTACTTTTGAAATCGGCAGGGCAACAATTAATTAGATG
>BGPR01001153.1:279427-292064 GCA_013235015.1 Araneus ventricosus | reverse complement strand
AAGGTGGGATGATACAGTTATTATTATCTACTTATGGCAGCCATGAGCGGCAAGGTGGGATGATACAGTTATTATTGAGCTAATCATATTTTTTAAAAAACAGAAAAGTATGACAAAACTTTATTTTGCCTATTTCATTTGGTGATCCGCAGAAGGGCTTGCATTTTTTATGCAAGGGGTAAATCTTTCGAACAGTATACTGTTGACGGTTTCTGAATATGTGAACAATATTACTAATATAATACCCCAGATCTGTCTCTCGGTAACGTTCTGACGTCACCAACAATAAAACTCGCGCCATAGAACTACGAGACGTTAAACAGCATTATTTCATTGTTAGAAAACCTAAATTTCAGTAATTTTAAATTTAAAAGAGTAATTGTCGTTCTAATTTCAAATTTAATAGCTCTAAAATAGTGAAATAAAATTTGCTATCGATTGATATAAAATTTATCTCGCTATGATCAATAGTTCCAGAGAAATTTTAAATTATATTAATCACATATTTTAAATTAATTTCCTTTTTTAAAATAGAAAGTAGTAAATTACGTCAGTGGTATGTCATGTGCGTGATATAGTTGGGACGCCACGATGCATCTCATTATTTATTGCAATCGTGATGATACAATTTGATAATATTTTTTGGTAACGTTCGACAAGAAGAGAGGTTATTTGTTTTGAGTAGAATTCCGAAAAGGAATTTCTTTGAAATTTTAACTTTTGACTTACGTTTGACAAATTGAGGATTTCATGGTCATTGAATTGTAAGAAAATTATTAAACAACGAAAAATACTTCACATGGTATACCAAGACGTTTTTTGAATAAAGAAATATGTAAATAAAAAAAATATTTTCTGTCGTAAAACACATATTTACTTTATTTGTTTTCAAGCAATGTTAAACATTTGTCTCGCATATATATCTATTCAAACACGTCAAATTTGCAGGGAAATCTCTCGAATGAAGAGGCGAGTTGCATCCGTCATACCGCGACGGGTGATTTTCTAGTCTTTTAATATTTAAATATCTACCACATTTTCTTAAAACATTTTATGCTCATATTGCATGCACAAAATGCATCAACGTTTTATGTTATACCTTGTGTAAATTTGTAAAGAAAATATGTAATCAGATTTATGAATTAATAATACATTGCAACTTTTTATAACTAGCTTAGAGAAATTCTTAGAATAAAGAAAGATTTCTAAAATATTACTTAGTTTGCAAGAATCACACAGATATACTTGAGTTGTAAGATGTAACAATACAAGAAACAATTTTTTGTACCCGAAATAATACTTCGTAGAAAATATACTAAAACCATAACCTAAAAATTTTTTCGTCCAACTATAAACTCTTTTTCCCTATTTATCTTTCTATTGCTTTCTGTCGGCATTACCATAAAAACGTCTTTTGTTAAAATTTAGAACAGAAACGAATAGAAGGGGAACAACAAAATTGAAATATATACAAAAAGACCAGTTCCAATTCTCCACCTTTCGTTGCATACCTCAACTAAACACCGCACACAATTCTGATACTCCAAGATGAATAACCAATTTACCCAGAATAAATACAGTCTGCGCGAGAAACTGAATATCTTGGATCCTTCTTATTTTCAAGTTAATTAAATAATGGAAATAAGTAAAGAGTTTTATGAATTATTGATACATTGCTGTTTAGTTTTATAACTGTCTTATATAAATCGGCAATTTTATTGAAAACTGTGAGTTATTTCAAAAATAATATCTTTACTTTTTAAAGAATAACCGAGATATACTCGCGATCCAAGATGTAGCAAGAAATACTTTTCGGTACTCGAAGCTTAAATCAATACTTCGTAACAAATATTCTAAAACCGTAACTTAAAAAAATTATTTTTGTTTTACGATTCATTCTTTTTCACTGTTTCTTGTTTTACTGCTTTCAGTCGGCGTTACCACAAAAACTCCTTTTGTTAAAATTTAGGTCTCAAACAGAAACGAAATGAAGGACAAAACAAAAAAAAAACACGAAAATAACAGTTCCAAAAATCCACCTTTCTTTTATACTTCAAGTACACCCCCCATACAATTCTGACCCTCCAATATGAGCAACCAATTTTCCCAAAATAAACAGACCCTGCGCCAGAAACTGATTATCTTGGGTTTATCTTCAGGTTAATTAAGTAAGGAAAATAATGTGTGTGTGAAAAAGTTTTATTTTTTAATAATACAAAGCAAGTCTTATAAAAGTCTTAAAAAAATCAGCAATTGCATTGAAAACTGCGAAATATTTCTTTATATAAGTTTTATATAACTTTATTCTTTATATAGCTTTTGCAAGAATCACAGAGATGTACTTGCGATACAAGAAATACTTTTTGGTACTCGAAGCATAAATCAATACTTCGTAACAAATGTTCTAAAAACGTAACCTAAAAAAATTCGTTTCATCTTTCTATTCATTCTTTTTCACTATTTCTCGTTCTACTGCTTTGTGTCGGCATTACCATAAAAACTCCTTTTTGTTAAAATTTAGGTCACAAACAGAAACGAAAAGAAGGGCAACAACAGAACGAAAAGAACAGTTCCAATTCTCCACCTTTCTTTTATACCTCAACTACACTCCCCACACAATTCTGACACTCCAACATGAGCAACCAATTTTCCCAAAATAAATAGAGCCCGCGCCAGAAACTGATTATCTTGGATCCTGCTCAACTTGAAATCTCGAACTGCAGCAGCGATGACCGATGAAAGAAACTATCGATTCCAGAACTGTCTATCGATACGGCTGCTTCTAATAACGCTGGTGATCAGATTTCGGAGCTGACAAAACATAGGCAGCCTGGTGTGCTGCCTAGTCATCAATAACACAAAGAATATATCAGAATGAAGCTTCCCGGATGAAAAAAAACCTCTGGCTATCCTAAACAAAGGAAGATATCGGTGCAAATGGAGATAGATAAAATAAAACATTTATGCCCATAATGGTCCACGTAGGTGTTGTTGTGATAACAACTGGCGTCGAATAAAATGATCTTCCCAAGGAACAAATCTGAGAAGGAAAGCAGATAATTAGATAGGATATGATGACTGCTGGATTAATGTGGGGGAGCATTTTGCTTGAGATATTGGGTTTTCATATAGTATGTTCTTTTATATACACAGTCTGGTAGGAAGAATAAACTCAACTATTTAATAGCGGGAAAAATTGAATTTGCAATAACGTTACTTCTAATACTGACATCTATTTTGTTCTAAATTGTTAGCAATTTCGTCAATAATAGACCTCGCGTCCGAAATAAAAGAAAGAATAAAATAAACAAAAAACCCCACCTAAGATCTATTATTCATCGCAGGCTATAAAGATTTAGCAATTTTTTTCGAATGCGAATTATTTTAAAAGTCTCCCAGATAGCAATTTTAGTTTGCAGTAAAGTTACAGCAATCTTGCTCTGCAAATCTGCAAGCTTGCAATAAATTTGACACGGACAGAGTGCAAGCTTGAAACAATTTAACGCAAACGAGTTAGTCACCACGCATCAAATTTGTCACAAGCTTGCCGCGTCAAACTCATTGCAAACTATAGCAAAAACAGAGTACGAATACAACCTTGGATGCAAACACCTCGCTTCATAAATCTGTCGTCCTAACCACTCAGCCAGATAGTCTCTGACATTGACTGGAGATAGATTGCGCTAATAGATCATGCATACGAATTATTTTAAACTGTTTTCTTGATTTCATTATTTTTTAAAATTTGTGTTTAGAATATGATTTGAAGTCAAGAGAGAACGATTTTCGCTAATAACTACGTTTCACTAGCAGAATAAATTTTGAAATTAGGGTTCAAAAGTAATTATACTTTTAAAATGGGACAAAATGTAAATTATTATTCTTCAATAAACATGGACTGATTTTTAGGTTTAATTTTGTTCATGAACGTTAAAATTTCAACATTAAGAAAAAGGCGATATAGTTTTCTTTAAACTGAGAGTACTATATTTAGTTAAAAGGTGGAAAGTTTTTCAAAATTTTTTTTATAAAAAAGTTAGTTTTTTTTACAAATTTTCATTGATTTATTGAATAATTGAAAAGAAGTACGGTCTAAGGAGATGCTATTAAAAATCGGATGTTTTTTAAAACAGAGACAAAGATTATCTATACATCTTTGCAGCAAGTGTATATGCTATCTGGCTTTTCTTTTATAAGTATTTACAAAATTACAATTAAATGCCTGCTTTTGCCACTATTAATAGAATTACAATAAAATGTTATTTGCTATTATCGGTATTTTTGGAGGCATTATGAATGAAGTTTCATTTGCGTAGAATTGTTGAAAATAGCTGAATATTTCATGAAATGGTACTATAAAAACGGCCCCTTATTAAACGAAATAAAAATAATCAAAATTCTCATACTGATGAAATTTTTAATGACTTAAAGGAATTTTCATGACATATTTGAAGAAAATTGAGATATACTTTTGATTGTGACTGCGTAAAAGTTAAATTTATAGACAAACAGTCCAAATACCGAATGGTTGAGTGGAAACAAAGAGCTCGCTTCGCTGGACCAATGAAGAAAGTGTTAGTTATTTGTTTCACTTTACTGTTTGTAATTTATGATGGCAGACTGAAACAATTTTACTGCTAACAACTTTATTAAACTCTATTGCACCTTGGATTTTGTAACAAAATATTTTAATTAAATAAAGTTAAGCGCTTTCGTGGAAGCTTAGTTATATTCATTGCCTTTAAACAACATCAGTTACCACAACATCTTATAGATAAACGTACCTACCATATTATGTTAATTTATATTCGGTCGTTTTATTCTAATTTTAACTCATTTGAATTTGAGTTTTTCTTTCAGAATACTCATTTACATTCTCAATAAGTCTAATTATTATAGTTATCGAGAAGTAGTTGGTGATCACGGAATCTTCCAGGCTATTCTTCAAGTTTGTTTCTCTTCTAAAATCGATGGAAACTTTGAATAAAACAAAATATTGCTTAACCAGAAATCCAGTCTTTAAATATCACTAAGAATGGAATGATATTTTAGTTACGTGTTCTTTGTCCGCGAGTCACCACATTGGCGGCGAGATGGAACCGGAGACATTTGGGTCCCGAATTGAGCATTTTAACCACTAGACAAAAGGAATTCCCATGATCTGGAAGTAGATACTGACTTAAATGCATCAGATTAAGAAGGTGTAGCACGGTGCGCTACAATATTATCGTCACAAATTCCCATTAAGCTCTTCAGCTTTATTCCAAAATAAATAGCTAAAATGTAAGGGAAAGAATCTTTTCATTTAAGGAAGAATTCTTTATTTTAAGGAGCTAATATTCCAGCGAGCGAAATTTGTTCCTGTTTATAGTGTTTATTTTCAA
This sequence comes from Araneus ventricosus, assembly GCA_013235015.1. Taxonomy (NCBI): domain Eukaryota; kingdom Metazoa; phylum Arthropoda; class Arachnida; order Araneae; family Araneidae; genus Araneus; species Araneus ventricosus. The sequence goes on along the minus strand of BGPR01001153.1, from coordinate 286,680 downwards.
AGAAAACAGAAACTACCTTCATACTTTTTTCAAATTTAATTTCTTTAATTCTTAATTTAATAAAACTAACAGCAATCTGATGAAAATGAGTATCTCATGAGTATGCACAGAAATTTAATTTAGAAAAAGAAACTGTGAAATGTAATTATGATTGGATGGTTGTGTGGTAAAAGTTACGTATAGGAACATGGTTTTATTTCATGAATTTTATCAGTATTTCTCTTAAAATATGTTTCGAAAAATTTAATTTTATTATTTTATAAATCTTTCTTTATATTGGCGTTGGCATTTGTTGATGTCATCATAGTTTTTATTAAAACTCTCCGAAAATAATGACAAATCAGCTTTATGCTTTAAAAGTCATTTTTATGAACAATTTCGGTACTCTCCGAAACGAAATACAGACTCTTCAATTTCATTAAATATACTTGGGTGAATTATATTGAAAAAAATGAAATAATATACAGTAAAATTGCATGTATATGCCTAGACATATACCACTTATAAATTAACGTTCATAAAATTTAAAGAACTTTGAGAGTAACTGCTGCACTGGTGTTGAATAATTCATGAGTCCATATCGATTTTCTGAAGATTTTTTCCCAACATCCTTACTTTAAGTCGAAAATAACGACGGAAACAAGAAATACATAAGATGTGAGCTTAAAATTTAGAATTCAAAACAAATTTTTATTGAGAATGAGTACAAGCTATACCTTATTTGTTTTGTTAGTAATATGACACCTTTTGGGGAACTGGCAAATAAATTTCTTGATACAAAGTTGCTAAAAATTTATCTAAACAAGATGCATAGCAGACATATAAAATCATCTCTTCCCAGTTTGCAGAATGAAAAAAGAATTATATAAACGCAAACACTTTTGTATACATAATGTACTTCAAAACTTATATTCAAAAAGTTAGCCATTTTATTGGAGTAAAAGAAGACATTTAAATGAAATTGCGAGAACCTATTTAGATAAATTTATTCAATAAATTGTTTAGTAAAGTTTAAAACATTGACTGCACACTTTTTGGGTATCTTTCAGCAAAGTCATTGAAAATATGAAATATGTCCTTAAAATGTTTACCTTCGTAACTTTTGAATGTGATGTAGTTGCATGAAAATATGAGGAATTTAAGATTCTTCACAAATTGAAGGAAAATGTTGATTTTGAACAAATATTGTGCATTACGAAAAGTTAGTAGAAACCGTTTCAATCGAAAATACACTACTGGCCAAAAGTATTGCAAGATTTTTAAAATGAGAAACATTTGAAGTTAATTTGAATACAAAGGTTCAAAATCGGTTGTGGAGAATTGTGGGAACTCACATTTTACTGTAAAGATTTTTGTCAAGAGAGCTTTCAGGGTATCATCTAGAAATTAATGATGACGAAACGGGATTTCGTCTTATACCGCTTCATAGGAAGCTGATGATGATTTGAAATGGAATTCTGATGCACATTGCTTACATACATTTTCGTAAAAATAGCATATTTATTCGGGAATATATAAAGGTTCCACTAAAAAATCCCAAATTCTTCCTCATATTTTAAGCCTATAACATTCAGAGATTTCAACCAGATCATAAAAAATATATACATGACAATGTAATAGACAAGTATTGTATGAAATTTTGAAGTAAATACCTTGAATATATGATGAAATGTGAGTATTGGTAGCGATTAATTTTTAACTGTGTATGTGCGATTCCTGACTATTAGTAGATAGATATATTGATTAATTGGTGTTATTTAGATTAGTATGTAGCTTCGAAGCTACACGGCGGCTATTTTCGGGCAGACCTCGGGGACAAGACGGCTATTTTCGACAGAAAACGGTTACCTCCACTCTTTTTTTCCACACCATACCATCGACAGGATGTTTGACTCTCGGCTGATTTAAAGAGATCCAGATGCCTATACATGGATATCTTCCATGGAATATAGTTTTGAACCCTCAATCCTCCAGTATCGAAGACAAGATTCTGCAACGAAATTATCACGACCTGGTCTGAAGAGTAGGATATCGGCTCAGATATAAAACCTTGGTCAAGACAACATTTTGGAGATTAAAATATAACCTTGAATTCCGCAAAGAAAATACATTCTTATTTAATTTTCGGTACTAAACATTCCGAATTTACTTTCGTCCAAATAATCATTCTTTTCTTATTTTGAACCTATATATTTTTATTATTTACAGCTTCAGTATTTGTACTGTGATGTATTTGAGCATAGTATGAAGAATCGTGGAGTCTTCTTTATCAAAAATAATACATTTATTGGACGTTTTCTACAGCATAAAACATGCAAAACAAGCACATACACTTACATCACAAAACGTTACATTACTCACTTCTGACATCGAATTCCATGTTCAATTCATTATTCTTTTCCGTTGCTAGGCAACATTAGCAAAAGACAAATATATCGTTGCCATACTGTTTTTATAATCTGTAGAAAAGAATTATGCCAAACGATATTTTTAATTAATTTATTTTTCAGACAAACAATATTTTTAAATTAATTTCTTTTATGACCAAACGATTTTTTTATCTAATTAATTTCTTTCTTTAAATATTTTAATAATTCTACAAATATATATTTTTTTATTCGCTACGAATACCACAGTACCGAAACTTAATACACTCTACATTTCTTTCATTAAACTTGCATTTTTCTATGGCCAGCATAATGATAATCCTTCATGATGTCTGGACCATTTCTTCTCTTCCAATTCTGTGCATGTGACCCGGAAAATAAGCCACCACTATTCATTAAAACACTAGAAGCACACATGTTACCGACAGGGAAAGGTGGAATCTCCTCAAGTTAAATGAAAAATCTTTTTTTCATCGAAACAAATGCTTCATAAACAGCAGAGATGAAGGCATTACCACATGGCCCTTTACGGTTACATTATCGTTAAGCCTAACATGTTGCACATAAATCTGATGTATAGCACAGTTAATGTTCCAGTTACCAGAGTCGTTTTTGGCACGGTTGGATGAGATTAAGGGGTGGTCATTTTTTTTATTCCGTCCACTGTTCCCCCGTTTTGAACGAAAATAGAGTGATAACTTTTAACTGGTGAGGGCAAAGCTTTTATGGGCTTTAGATTCATATCGTTTCGGCCATATACTCACCATTTGGTGGGTCCTTTTTTTATGGGGTTTTGGTCTTAAAAAGGTTAATAGCGAGGGGAAGAGTTTAATATGTAATGATTACGGTCATCTGTTACGCCGTGTGTAGGGGTGATAACAATCAGAGAGCATCAGATAATGAGCAAATGCGTTAATGTATTTGGAAATAAAACGAGGATATATATATAGTAAAGCATAGTTATATGGACTGACGTAAAAAGACGCATAAATTAAAAATTGTATAATGGAAATTTTAATGAGAAACATTGATTATTACAAATTTAAAACATCGTCGTTTAACAAGCAGAACATCAATCTAAATTTTTTGAAATTTCAAAGAAGAAGAAAATACTCAATTTTTCTCAACTAATAACGTTTATATTTCTGAATTTCTTTTTCACATCAGGTTAAAACATGCCGCCATGTTTTAACCAGGCGTTAAAAATGTCTCATGTTCATATCAGATGTTAGAAAAGTACAGTAATATCCGTTATTGGTTACAAAACATTGAGTATTTTTTTCCCTTTTCAAAATTTCAAAAAATTGAGATAGTTGCTTGTTAAACGTTTGACATTTAATGGTAAATCATTTAAAAGTAATAATTCGATTTTTTTAAAAGATAGTACTAGTTCATTACTACAAAGTATTGAAAAAATGATTCATTTGAAAGTAGTTTTTTAAACATATTTTAATATAGTGCTAGTGTATTACTACATCGTACTGAAAACAATAATTATATTTTTAAAGCTAAACATTTATCATAAATATGAAAAAAATCATACCTTCATTGTGTTTGTTGAGTACTAATAATAAAACTTTCTTATTTTATTTGTTTTATGTGCCTAAAAGCAGGTATTTAATTTTAAAAAGTCTTTAATTGTTCTCTGACGTATTTATTGCCTGTGAGTGTTAAAATACAGCATTATGAATCGATTTAAGTTTAATGAATGTTGTTTTACCTAGTTGTTTAGACAACCAAAATAAGTTCGAAGTTTCTCAATGGACTCCAATGGTCTTAAAAAGAAGGTGGAATAATGTTCTCACATTATTCTTATCATATTATCTCCTGCTGCTTTCTAGGAAAACTTTCCCACTTAATAAAAATGGAGGCAGAAAATTTACGAATTCTCGAAAGTGGGCAAACAGCGTATAATTGAAAGTTTGAGTCGGAATGTACCGATAAAATGACGTATAAATGCAAATAATGTATAAATGAGAAAACTGTAAATGGTTCTTTACTGTATTTCTATTTATTAATAAAGTGCAGCTACATAATAAAGATATGTTTATTATTTTGTTTTATAATGCAAAATATAGTTATAAGAAAATTGCACACTCTCGTGTATTGCCTTTAGGTTTTCAGGAGTAATATTCTGTTTTTCAAATTTAATATGCTTAAAATTAGTTTCCACTACAGTTTTCTTTAAATTAACCCTTAGCTGGAGGAGCTGGTGAATTTTACAATTTGGGGAGTAGCGGCGTATGGAGTTCGTAAAGCCGTTTTTTCTGCAATCTGCTTCAAGTTTCGACCCATTTTAATTAGAATATTACTTTAATCTACTCAGGAACTATAATAGAGAGATATTGAGATAAAAGAATGCTATATAAAATACAGAAAAAGATAAATTATTCGGCATATATTGAATGAGCGAGCGATCTCTTACGAAATGGCTCCAGTTGCTCACCAACGTGAGTCACTCACGATCGACGTTACTTACGAATGTAACGCGAAATTTCCGCATAAAATTCGTGAGTTACTCAACAACATGAGTACCTCGTGAATTTTATAGCGTGAGTTGATATAAAATGTTTTCCAGTTTTCGTTGAAAGAGTAGAAAAATCCTTTCACACTAGATAACACAACGGTTTTTCGGATTGTGTCCTCCGTTTCTTTGTCGTTGAAAGTGATGGCAGAACATAATTTTTTTAATACTTTCGTGAATTCGTCGACGTGAACGCGAGCACGAAAAAAAAAATTAGAATGGAATGTGAAAATGGGACTGAACGAATCGGTTAAACTCATTGAACTCGGGGGATGTACCTATTAGGTTAGAAGGGTGGAGAGGGCTCAGGGAGGAACAATCGAAAATTCACAGCACAAAAACCTCTTTGGCGTACTCAGTACGCCAGCCCCTCCAACTAAGAGTTAAAATTGTGTGGTTTTATCCATAAATCATGATGATATAAGTTAATCACTAATATAATTTAAAATTTTGAATCAACTAAAAGAACTGTGTTAATGCTCCTAATTTCATTTGATCTACCATATTTTATCAAGTCAATCGTCAAGGGCACATTATAAGGGTAAGGGTGGCTTCTTCTGTTGGCCAAAGTGACTTTGAATCAATTGACGCTGAAGTCTGACTTGGCTTTAAATATGGAGATAGGCTGTCTTCCTGGAGGATTTCCAGGGGAAACTCATTCATATTTGTTATTGGCTTGAAAAAAAATAATCTAAATAATACAAAATTTAATAAAAATATACTGTATTTAGGGTGTTCGGTTTAATCATTTTGAGCTGTATTGTGTATGTTCAAAATAAGTTTTTATAAGATATCCATGTTTTTCAGTAGAATTACGCTTAGTAAAATGAATTAAGATAATATCAGAAAACTATTTATATCTGATAAACTCTACTATGTCATAATCAAGTAAAAATGTCTATGCACATTCTAAGGAACTTTATGAATCAAGTTTACTAACGCTTTTTCAAATTTTTTTATTCTTGAAATTCCCAATTTAGTCAGGATTTTTTTATTACTTTCCATATTTTAAATTCCAAAAAAATGTTTATATTAAACAAATGTGTTCTATTTAAAGGAGTTACTCAAATAAAAACTAAAGACCGGACTTTCAAAGGACTCAGACAAAAATTCATTCAATAAAGCTATCTAAAAATATCTCGTAATCCCAATTAAATGCACATTCTAAGAAACTCTATGAATCAAGTTTACTAATGCTTTTTCAAAATTTCTTATTCTAGAAATTCTGAATTTATTCGGGATTTTTTTTTATTACTTTCCACATTTTAAATTTCAAAAAATGCTTATTTGAAAGAAATGTGTTCTATTTAAAGAAGCTACTTAAATAAAAAACAGAAGAGCGGACTTTAAAAGGACTCAGACAAAAATTCATTCAATACAGCTATCTAAAAATATCTCGTAATCCCATTTAAATGCCTTTGTTTTCCTCCAAGGTAAAGAATAGTTCTTTGATGATTTTAAATTTCTATGTTTCGTTTATTATTAGGTATGCAAATGTTTCTTTTGTATTTCCTTCGAAAATACACACTGTTTTCTTTTCTATATATATTTCCGAAATGAATATATGACTTATATATATTTTTGGCAACAAATTTCTTTGGAAATTAATTCGAGAGAAATATAAGCTATAAATAGTTGTCCTGATACAAATAAACATTAAGAATTAATGCCAAATTTAAAAATTATATATAGCTTTTATAATTATTTTTATTTAACACTGAAGAGGAATTTAAAAAATTCTTCAAGAGTGAAGCATACATTCATAAATTAGTCATCGCATTCACTTTTCAAATTTGTTGGAGTTGCTTTTATAAAAGTTTTAAATTTTCTCCTGTGAATTTTATCTTGAAATTTTACATGCATTTGCAAGTAAAAATTAATTCTATATAAAATTTATTATTGAATAAATATCTGTCTACAGAATTGTTAGTTATTTTACACCGTACAGAGTTATGTTAGTAAGTAGGATCCCAGCAAATAGTCACAAGGACCTCCATCTACTCACTGTTGGCGATCTAATTACTTCTATGAAATCTCCGTAATATAATACAATCTCTCCGTAATATAATCCAATAATCGAGCAAAGTTCCTTTTGAATAGAAGTTGTGGACACACAGCACTCCCTATTACGTCCTGCGAACATTTGCAGCCGTAGCTTCATATGTAAAATTATGTCCTTTTGCTATTTTCTATCTCCTACATTTGAATGATAAATTTTGAATCACCCTGTATGATAAATTTGAATCTATTCTGAATTTACCTGAAGAACAGGGTGGAAGCGGTATAATCTGGTATAATTTATTCTATTTTGTGTTAAAAAATTAAGGTTATCAAGATAAACC
>BGPR01001153.1:266729-279417 GCA_013235015.1 Araneus ventricosus | reverse complement strand
GGAATTTGTGACAACAGAGCTTCGTGGAGCATATGTAACTGATGGTCTCTTCTTTCATGACAAAACAGCATGGGCTCACAGAATGTTTTTCTCTTTTATGGAAATTAATATGTTAAAATTGAAATTCAGCTTTGTAATTTGCATGATATCAAACTATCAGTCTGCCTTTTCTTTCTTCTGCGTTTTTTGTTACAAAGGCATTCGTAGTATTTTGAGGAAATTTTTTCTTTTTTTATTTCAATTTTCGGGATAATTCAGGTCACAGAGGAACCTTGTTTTTTGACTTTGTTAGTCGGTTCCTCTACAGAAAATTATCCCAATTCTGAAATTTAGAATCCCAGCGGGGAGTGACCTTTGAAAACGTTCTCTGTTGGATTTTTCTCCTTTCTATTAATTTTTATTGTGTTCCTAGGATGTTCCTGACTATACTAAATCGGGTGAAATATATATTTTTTTATGTGTAATGGTTTTTTTAATGCAACAAATTAACCTGTGACACAATGGAAAGTTCCACTGCGATGGGGACAAAGGAAGAGTCCATGGTGAAGGGGGAGGGTAAGATAAATATGAATTCTGTTGTCCTTCACCTTGATTTCACCTCCTTTTTCCAAGCCCTTATTCTCTTGTTACTGCTCCCAATGATACAATGATCGGGGGGAGGGTTAGTTTTCGATTTCTCCCGCTAAATCTAAAAAATAAAAAATAATAAAAATTGAGAAAGAAATGGGGTTTCAGATAATCGGCGCTCTATTGTACATGCATTTTGAAAGCACATTACCTCCTTTTTTTATCAGTATAGAAGATATTAAATTTTAAAAATACCAAGCAAATTCAATTAATTAGTTTCAAATTCAAAATTTTGATTTTTAATGTTAGCATAATTAGCCCTTATATCCACGTTAATGCTTTCATTTTCGCAACAGTGACAGACGAAAATTAACGACCTTAAAATTTAAAATAAGTTGTTGTAATTTTCACGAAACGAATTTTTCCCAAGATGATTAATACACTGCTTTCCTTACCCCCATTTAATTATAGAGTATTTGAAAACATCTTTCACCAGGACGCGACAACAAAATGATAGGGATTCTTTTATACATTCCACACATAATAACAGAAGCAAAAGGGGAAAAATATTCATTGTTTTGCGGGTGTTATTCTTATTCATTCTAATTATGCCAGGAAATAGAATGAAATGATTGAAAACAATTTGCAACTAGACCAGCGGGCATTATTCCTCTTCTAGCAGAAGAAATAACGCAACCATGGAAATGAAGGTAAAGGATGAAGGCAACCAACGCAGTTATCCGCAAATTGAAGCGTCATTTGTTATCAATTTAGGGGATCATTTTAGTATATTTTTTATGGCATTTGGCCATAAACGATAATATATCTGATACGCAATCGAGTTGAAATAACAAAGCAGAACATTTGTTTGTGTTTCATAGTTTTTTTTCAAAGGGAAAAGAAGTTCTCCGTTGCATCGTTAAATCAAAATCGCATAAAAAAAGTAAAAAGAGAACCCTAAATATGTATGCACTGTTATTATTTTCTTGACAAAAAGATTCGATTTTACATGGAGTTATTTGTTTTTTTTTTCATCTTCCAATGTAACTAAAGTCAAGCGCAGACGATATATAAAGAATCGTTATCGAAGTTGAAGTACTTTTTCATCCGTTTTTTCAGCTGCAGTATTTTATTTTTCTTTGTTTAAATAACGATTGCAAGTTAATGCTGCATAAAATTGTCTTAGCAGCCTCTGTTTTTGGAAAGTTTCATTTTTTTCATTTATTGAAAAAGCTATGTGTTGTGCAGTTGACTTTTTTTATCCAGGAATTACTGAAAATTGAAACGTTTGCAGTACGTTTTGGGGGAGGGCTGCCTTCTTTTTTATGTACATAACAACGTTTGAAAAAAAATTGCATAAAATGCTCCGTTTATTACTTTTCTTTAAACTTTTGATTTATTGTTAACATTTTATTTAATGCTAAGAAAGTGTTCTAACAAAGCACCAAAGGTCTAGTCTGCAAAGCTATTTTAAGAGCTACATAAAGCATATATTGTAGTGGTATCATCAGTTCAGTATTTATCCAATCAACTTCAAGGTCTCTGTTTTATATTTTGTTTTGTTTAATTTCAATTTATTCATTAAATTTCAGCATATATTGTAGTGGTCTCATCAGTTTCATAATTATCCAATCAATTTCCAGGTCTCTTTTTGTATTTTGTTCTGTAGAATTTCAAATAATTCATCAAATGTCAGAATCATACGTACATTGTTTTCATAATTAAAGTTCGCCTGTTTAGAAGACTGTAGCCGGTTCTATGGCTCCAGAAGAAACAAAATTTCAATTAAGTAGAATACAAGTAATTCTCCCACGAAAACAATAACAAAGTAGAATGAGGTGGTGTACTGTATTGCATGAAAACGGTACTTTGGCCGGAAGAGACTTTGGTTCAGAACTCAATTTCAGCATCGTTTTTACTTAAAATGAAATGGTTTATTCAATTTTGCTACAATTATAAAAAAAATCTGCAAACATTCCCTCAAAAAGGAGCTCAGAGCCACCTATTGAAGGAAACTTCAACTCTCTTCTTATATTTTCAGCTTTCACGGAGCACATCACTACATGCATGCCCCAACCAGTAACACAGAACACCACACCAACTGACGACAACCAGAACAACTAACTTCATAACCTCAGCCTTCCCAAAAAAGACTAAACTGATGTTTTCAGACTACTTAATCATCTTAAAAGTATCATCCAAGTATCACCAACTGACGACAACCAGAACAACGAACTTCATAACCTCAGCCTTCCCAAAAAAGACTACGCTGATGTTTTCAGACTAATTAATCATCTTAAAAGTATCATCCAAGCCATTCCCAAAGTTAAAAATCTCCTAAATGAACTTGAGAAAGAAACTAATATTGAAAACAAATGCTTCCTTTCTGTGGAAGGTCTCAGTAGAGACCAGAAATAATTTCATGAACACTTTCACAATCCTCTTTAATGCTACAGTTTCGTGAAGAACAAGACACCTCTTCACCTCGTTAACTGATTTGAACACCGAATCCTTCTCATCATCCATTCCTCCTGGACTCTCAATTGCTTACATGACTGGACTACAAAAACCAATTCACTCCATCTCTTATAAGAGGAATCTAGGTCTTTTTTTCTCGTACACCTAACCACCTTAAAAATGCTATTTATCAGAATTCTAACCACTTCTCCTCATTATAACCACCGATGCACCCTTTTTACTTTCTCGTATACGAAGTATACAAAGAGAAAGTATTGTAATCGTCAAGAAATTCGAACTCGAGATTTTGACGAATCTCCACGTTTTAGACTTCCCTGATTCTGAAAAACACAAATTTGGAATTATGTCTGTCTGTATGTCTGTGAACACGATAACTCGAAAACTATTAGAGCTCCGGGGATGAAGTTTGGTATGCGGTCTTTAAACATAATTTGTAGGTTTCTACAAATTTTGGACAAAATCTGTCAACGGGAAGTCTGTCTCTCTGTATGTCCGAAGTCATGTGAACTCTATAACTCAAAAACTTGAATAGCTAGATGGATGAAATTTGGTACACAGTTTTATAGTCATGAATATTGGTCCGTATGAAATTTTGGACCAAATCCGTCAACGGGCTGACTGTCTGTCGGTCTCTATAATCGCATACTTGTTCAACTCCATGCGCATGCGTTCTGGTACAATGCCTGTGCAAAGAAGGGATACTCCGAAAACTTGGCAGTTTGCCAAAAACCAATTCTGGCGGCGAGATTTTGTGAGGAAGCAAACATTTAAGGCGTCTCGCCAGGTCCTGTTGCGCAAAAAATTGCGCAGGGGATTTTATTTGTTTTGATCCTTCAAACCACGCGTTGTTTTAACTTTGGTTAACTTGCGACGGAAGTTTATTTGGCGTCTTTTATTATTCTAGCTTGTATGAACTATGTTTTTCTATAAGTATGCTATGATGGTACTATACATCCTATTTAATTTTGATTGTGCTTTCATAATCGATCTTTATCAAACATGTTATGAAGGAATTACCCTCTTAAAGAATTTGAACTGTATTAAACATTTTGCAGCGTATACATCATTGTTCAATGTATTGATTATATAGGAAGGATTACGCCACTTTGTCATTGAGACGGTAAGAGTGGAAAATCGGTTCGCATCTAATCGCTACGTATCTCTTTGAATTTGATTCTTTACGTAAATATTTTACAATCACTATAATCTACAATGAGAAACCTTCTGATAGTCATCGGATTCTGGGTTACAGTAGGTTCGAATTTTTTTATCCACACGGGAGGAAGGAAAACAGAACCTTTTCGGGAAAGTATACGAGAAAGTTTAAGGGCGACCACTCCCTCTGGTTACTTTCTCGTATACGAAGTATGCAAAGAGAAAGTATTGTAATCGTCAAAAAATTCGAACTCGAGATTTTGACGAATCTCCACGTTTTAGACCTCCCTGATTCTGAAAAACACAATTTTGGAATTATGTCTGTTTGTGAACACGATAACTCGAAAACTATCAGAGCTACGGGATAAAATTTGGTATGCGGTCTTTAAACATAATTTGAAGGTTTCTATCAAATTTTGGACAAAATTCGCCAACGAGAAGTCTGTCTGTCTGTATGTCCGAAGTCATGTGAACACTATAACTCAGAAACTTGAATAGCTAGATGGATAAATTTGGCACACAGTTTTATCGTCATGAATGTAGGCCAAATCCGTCAAAGAGTTGACTGTCTGTCGGTCTGTATAATTTACCATTGAAACCAATCCGCTCTCTCCACGCGCATGCGTACTGGAAGCAATATTCTGTGCACGCGAAAGGAGCGAATTACGTCATTTGTCCTTGAGACGGCAAGAGTGAAACCTAGCAGTGTGCGATAGATGCGTTTTAATCGGTACGCATCTCTTTGAATTGAATTCTTTACCTCGATATTTTTCAATCACTGTAATGAAAAACCTTCCGATAGTCATTGGATTCTGGATAACAGTAGCTTCGAATTTTTTTAGCCACACGGGGAAGGAGAAACGGCAGCTTTTTGGGGAAGTATGTGAGAAAGTTTAGGGGAGAACACTCCCGCTGGTTATTTAAACAACTCCTGCACACTTTCATTTCTTTTTCCTTAATTTATTTATTTTTCCCACTTCCTTGGCACAGTATTATTAAGTCAAAGTTATCTATTATGACAACTACTTCCAATAAACCTGTGGATTGGAGATTATAGGTCACTGACTCAGGCTCTCCCAATAAACACTATTATCGATAGTGTTGTACTACATGCTAGTGAAATTTTGTTTCACTTAGGGCCTAGAACCCTAGAACCGTCTCTAGGGCCTTTTAAATAGGCGAACTTCAATTATAGCAAACCTGTATATTCTGTTCTTCTGGAGAATATTTCGAATTCTTCTACATAGAAGTAGCTAGGGGCTTGCTTCTTGATGTTATTGGGCTTCGCTTGTTTAGAGCGTCTGTTTTGAAAGAGGATGACTTTTTGCTTTTTGGTTTCTGTCTCATTAGTGTTTCTGTTGTAAAGGTATCTGTTATGTTTTTTTATTTTTTCCTTTTTTCCTTTTATCCTATTTTCAGATGTTGGGCAAAATTCAGGCCACATAAAGGAATAATTTTTGACTAATGGTCATTCCTTTATTCAGAAAATTTTTGACCTGTTTTAGAGCTACAATGGCGTGTGGCCTCTGAGGAAGAATCGCAATTTTGGCTCTTTTCCAATTTTCTTCCATTTTGCTTTCATTCTAATTGTATTTTTCGTTCTAATTTGCTTTTTATGTTTTATTTTAAGGTTTTATTAATGTTTATTTTTTATAATTTTTAACTTAATTTTTGAAGTTCTAATTTTGTTTTTGTATTCTATCAGAAGCAGCTGCATATGCGCCTTTTTGTATAATGCAAAAGAATTTTAATTAATTCTTAATTCCATTTCTATTAATATTTAATTTAATTTTCGTTAAATTTTACCAATTATATCCTGTATATGTAAGATGGAAGGTAGCTAAGCCAACCTTTGTTATACAAGGTGCCTGTAATTCCGCATAACCTCAGTATAGCACGATTCCTCTCAGAAAAGTGTGCAAAGAATTATTTCTCTACTGCTCCTTGTTTCAGAAGAAATCGCTCTCCAAAAACAATGCCGTAGCGAGGCTTTATTTAAAACACGAAAAACAGCAATTCACGAATGAGGCATAATGTTTACATGACATGATGAGATCCTATACTCCTGGTGCCTATAACCTCAAGGGTTATCAAACCATTTGGATGAATGCAGGTTGGATAAATACAACCACTTCCACTACAGAGCCCCAAGGTCGCGCGAACATCCCATCCCGAACAATTTTAAGCCCCCCTCTTCAATTCTTTTAACTTTTTGAAAAACCACAAGAGTTACAATGGAGTATTAAATGATTCATAAAATATAAAAGCTTTGTCTGAGCAACACACTCTTAAGGAATTTGACATTTTCGCATTGTTATTTTGCATCTAAATTAATGTTGGCACAAGCACTTCTGGGCACCAAAGTTTTTCCTATCAGACATTTACATTCTTGTCTGCAACATCCGCAACAGTTCAAAATGACATGAAAGAAACATACAGCGGTAACATATAAAGACAAGATTGCTCGATCCGAGGAATGGTGGACTGAGCCCAGTCAGGCAGTGAGGTTTTAACAATCATGCAAACATCGTGATAACCAGCAACTAGCTTTAGTTCCATTGGAATTTGCGTTCGACAAATCAGTTCTTTCAAATGGCTCCATGAACGGGTCCCCATGCTTTATGATGATTTTTATTATTAGAATATTAGTTATCATTCACAAGTTTTAAATAAGGCTTTTTTGAATGAACTGGATGTGGCGTTATCGTTTTTTGAGTGCGATTTTTTCGAAAACTTGGAGTCATAGAAGTATGGTTCTGTGGACAATTAGCATTCTATGAGTGTTAGAAATCCCTCATATGAGGGAATAACATATCGCTGAGCTTATGCCGCAATTACAGAACACGAAAGTTAAAACATAAAAGCATGAGCATTAAGATTGAACTGGATGTGACGTTATTGTTTTTTGAGTGCGAGTTTTTTGAAAACTTGGAGTCATAGAGGTATGTTTTTAGTTTTAGTTATATTAACGTCCCGTTTTGAAGCAACACGAGGGCTATGGTAGAGGTATGGTCCTATGGACATTTTGTATTCTATGAGTGTGAGAAATCCCTCATATGGGGGGAATAGCATATCGCTGAGCTTATGCGGCAATTGCAGAACACGAAAGTTAAAACATAAAAGAGTGAACATTAAGATGATCTAAAAAATGGTATGATGTGATTAACAGGAGTAAAATACTTACATACCCAATACTTTAGATGTTATAACATATGTATTTTGGAATTAATGATTCATATAAATAAAAAATTACAGAATGATTTACCGCATTTATATTGAACTTAATTTATTTCAAGCCTAAACTTACTTTTGAGTATTATATTTTAGGTTAGAATTAACATAGAACATCTTTTCCAATTTTAGTTTCCGTACCTAATCTACTTTTATAATCTCACAACTGAAATCTTTAATCTGAAATTTCACATTTATGTCTTCTTTCAGCATGTTCCTTCCATCCCGATTTTTTAAATTTCCCACCCCCCTTTGGGAAAATTAATATTATTGATCTTATGAATACTTTAAATATGGTTTAAATTTTCTTCAATTTGCACATTTGATATGTAACATCGCTTTGCAGCACTACTAATACAGTCTCCTATATTATCAATTAAATTCATGAACAGCAGTTCCGTGAGGTTGCTAGGTGCTGGAGTCCCAGTGTTTCCAAGGCCATTAGTGGAATATTGCAAGCGTGTGGAGCATGCACATTACAATGATCCTTGTTGCAATCCTACAATTTCTAGCGGTATTATAACAATGAGTTCTCTCCTGCACTAATTTTCGGAAAATAAATGTTTGAAGCATTATAAATATAATAGACCAGCTCTGTCTCTCACTGATCCGGTACCCTTCTGACGTCACCAACAATAAAATTCACGCCATAGCACTGACAGACATTAAGCAGCATTATTTCATTGTTAGAACACCTAAATTTCAGTAATTCTAAATTTAAAAAGGTAATTGTCGTTCTAATGTCACATTTAATAGCTATAAAAAAGGGAAATAAAATTTGCTATCGATTGATATAAAATTTATCTTGCTATGATCAATAGTTCCCGAGAAATTTTAAATTATATTAATCATATATTTCAAATCAATTTCCGTTTTTTAATATAAATTAGAAAATCACGTCAGTGGTATATCATGCGCGTGATATAGTTTGGACGCCACGATGCATCTGATTATTTATTGCAATTGTGATGATAAAATTTGTTAATATTTTTTGGCAAAGTTAAAATTTACACAAAGACATCTGGAGTACAAGGAAAATTGTTAAAGAACGAAAAATACTTCGCACGGAATGTTGTTTACCAAGAGGTTTTTTGAATAGAGAAATATGTAAATAAAAAAATATTTCCAGTCATGAAAAATATGTTTATTTTATTTGTTTTCAATCAATGTTCAATATTTCTCTCGTATATATATCTATTTAAACACGTCAAATTTGACGGGTAATATCTCGAATAAAGAGGAAATTTGCACCCGTCATTCCATGACGGGTGATTTTCTAGTCTTTTAATAATGAAATTCTTTTCATCATGTAACCCTTTGTGGATAGGTACGGGGTATAATGTGCACCAAAGTTCACCGATTTCGAGCTTGAAGTGTAGGAAATCCTGTTTACGAAGGGGATTACTGCTAAAATTCGGACACAAATTTGTATATTACCCATCCATTAAACCCCTATTCTTATCATATTATAAAAAATAAAGTTTTGTGTAATTAAATAAATAAAGAATTGTAAAAAATGGGATGGAGTATAAAGTGCGCCAACCTGATCTGAGTGTTCTAAAAATTTACCTGTCCGCAAAGGTTTAAAGTTTTTTCAAAGGTTAGCTAACATAGCTAATAGATGCTCCATTCGCAAAACAAATAAGTGAATAGGTACTTCAGCGCCTATAAGGAAGGCCTATATGAAGTTGTGTGTATGAGTTTCACATTGGCTAACTGGGTTAAGGTATCCGACTGTGTTCGGAGACATTTTTTTGAAAAATAACTTATATATACTTTTTAATGCTATTTTTCAACTGCATATGTTTTAACACTATGAAAATATTGTAAAATTAGGCTTTCAAAATAATATTTTTTAAAAAATTGAGAAATTTGATGAAAAATGACTAAAATATTTGCCTTACGCTAACAGCAATACACAAAATCATATTCTAAATATACATAAATCCTTGTAGGTGTACATTTTTATGACAGTTATCTGTGTTATGCTCTAAAATATTTCTTGTACTTCAAAATAGTTTTGAGATATAGCTGAACATAGTTACTAAACTGGTAATTTTTCATAAAAAATGCTTTTCGTTTATATTTAAGCACTTAAAAATAATACTTGATTTTAAACTTGACCTTAGTTTTTAGAGGAAA
The DNA here is from genome assembly GCA_013235015.1 of Araneus ventricosus. NCBI lineage: Eukaryota > Metazoa > Arthropoda > Arachnida > Araneae > Araneidae > Araneus > Araneus ventricosus. The sequence goes on along the minus strand of BGPR01001153.1, from coordinate 269,844 downwards.
ACATCAAGCATATTACAGAAAACGATCTCAGAGAATTTCATATCAATACTTGAATAACGTTTTGAGAAATCATTGTTACGGTTGACAGTTTTCCTCAAAAATATCATTTCTCAGAAAACTCATTTAAAGTTTTCATGCAATATAAAATAATGCTTACAGTTCGGTAATAAAACAGCTGTAACTACATTTGTAATTCACGTAGAGTCAAAATTGAGACAGTTTTAGAAAGCTGATTAAACAGGCTACAAAATTAAGTCATAAAAGCTGATAATTTCATCAAAAACGATGATTTTAAACCAGTCGGATACCTTAACCAACCGTTTTGAAGTTGCCAGATGTCTGTTTTTGGACGAGCCAGTGCATTTAAACCGTTATCAGATGACGAGGATGACACCTGAATCAGCATTTCTGTCTCCAAACACCCACACCTCATTAACGGGAGTACATATGATACACGCATCGGGATAGCGTAAACGACAGATATTTGACGAATTAGTTCTCGACCCCGTAAATATCTTGTTTCTAAACCAAGGCACCACTAGGCCACCACAGCCAAAAGATGTACCAGGAATATTTTTCTTTGAACTGCTACAAAATTATTTGCGCCTATTTTATCATAGAGTTTTAATGAATTCTAACCTAATACGTTGTATCCTATTATACGATAACATTATTATAGCAAATTATGTTAAGAATTATTATGCAAATAACATAAGATAATAATCTGTGTCCATATAATACACTGGAAAAACTTTGAAGACAATCAAGAAAAAGTAATGCTGATATATTTTGGTACAAAACATTGCAACCATGACTATAAATAGATAGCGACAAAAATTCGACTTCCGATTAAGCTCACTGTTAATTATTTAATGATCATGATAACTGACTTTGTTAGTTTAGGCGAGGTTAGTCGCGAGGTTTGCTTTGTCTAAAGATGGCAAAATCATGAGTTATAGGCCCCGGCTATCTAGATTCAAAGACGGAAAGATAAATACTAAAAGCCACCATAGGATAATACCCAAAAATTATTTCTAGTTCTTTTTAGTTTTTATTCCTTAATATTATTTTGAATTCCCTTCGAATTATTTTAATTATCTAATTTAAAAAATTAATTAAACCTTCAGATATGTATCGCTCTTTTTATCTCGGTTAAAATTTTATTTTCTGGTGCATCTCACAATTTCAGAAGGCTACTATGCTTTCATCACATTATTATTGCGTTGGAATGTATAATACATTTAGAGCAATATTTAGAAATTGCAATTATATTCGTATCAAAATTAATTGATGCTATTTGCAAATGTTACATGTAAATAGCGATTTTAAATAAAATATAAACAAGAATTGGATAGTTAATAAGGGAATAAAATTATCGCATGGATATCCTATGTGCTTTTAGCCATGGATCGCCTTTAAAACATTAACTATTATTTGTATCCTAATGAATACGGCATTGCTTTATCCAAATATGAAACTTTTATCAGTGTGGATACAGTGACCTGCATTCTTATCAAATCACAATGCCCAAATAATCATTTTTATATGGTGGGGCTCAGCGCTTTAAAGATACAAAACTGTTTAAAATTAAAGAAATATTTGTTAGGGAAAGTCAGCCAAGACATCATATGCCAAGAAATGTTGTTTCAATAGAAAGTAAAAGGAAAATGTCATTTATCTCATATTTTTCATTGCGCATTCTGAAAACATTTTTCTATATAAACAAAAAATTCAGGATTATTATACAATTTTGAAAAGAATATGTGGTGAAAAAAATTCATAGCCACATAAAGAGTTGGCAATAACATTGGATGCAATTCATTAAACTTTATTCTATGAACTAAGATTTGTACAATTTCTTTTGGTTAGCTTTACCAAAACAAAATATATCACGTCGGTTTCCATGGAAGCTAACGACAAACGGAAATTCAACTCATAGCTTAGTAGTTGTACGTAGAAACGAGAGGAAGGTCTTAAAAAGTCGTTTACCTTTTCTTTCCCTGAAATACTTGCACAGCAAGGCATTTTATTCGCCTTAAACTGGCAATTTAACATCGCATAGAATTAGCCGACAGAAGAAAAATGAATATGTTGGTCACGTCCTCACATCAATTCAAAAAATGGGTTAAAAGGAATATGCGGTAAAAAAAATCAAAGAATTAGCAATAATAATGAATACAATTCATTAAATTTTATTTACGGCAAACGGAAATTCAACTAATAGCTTAGTATTAAAATCAATGAAATGAATAAAAATACATTAAGAGGATTATTTTTTAAAAAAATCCATAAATAATTGGCTATGGCATTGGATACAATTAAATTAATTTCCTTTTGCAAACAGAATTTAAACTCATTACTTAGTAGTAAAAGTAGTTAAAAGGAAACGAATTAAATGGATTGTGTGGTAAAAAAAAATCATAATTATCAATAACATTTTATAAAATTCATTAAACTACATTTACGGCAAATTTAAATTCATCTCATAGCTTAGAAGTTAGTATAGAAGTAAAAATAATAAAAAGAAAAAATGGATTAATGGGAATATATGGTAAAAAAATCATTATGAATTGGCAATAACGTTGGATACAATTCATTCAACTTCATAATGGAAAATGAAAATTTATCTCATAGCTTAGTAGTTTTAAGTAAAACTGACAGGACAAACTTAAAAAGTCATTTTCCTTTTCGCTTCTTGGAATACTTGTTTAACAAGGTATTTTATTCGCTCAAAACTGTCAGTTTAGCATCGAATAGAAGTAGTCGACTAAAGAATAATAAATATGCTGATCACGTCCTCTAATCAATTTGAAAAATGGGTTGGAAAAAATACGTAGCGAAACAAATTCATGAAGGATTAGCTTATTGAATTAAATTAAAAATAAAATGCATAAGAATACAATTCATTAAACTCCGTTTTGGACGAATGAAAATTCCACCAATAGCTTAGTAGCAAAATTCATTACGAATTGGCAATACCACTGGATATAATTCATTAAACTTCATTTACGGTAAACGGGAATTCAACGAAGAGCTTAGTAGTAAAATTAATAAAGCATTGGCAATACCGCTGGATACAACTCATTAAACTTTATTTGCGGTAAACGGAAATTCA